>JAODAL010016210.1:0-81413 GCA_025379985.1 Phyllomedusa bahiana | reverse complement strand
AACAAAAAAACACATTTTTGCCGCCATATCAAGCCAAAACTTTTTTATTGTTCGGTAGGAGCTGTTTCACTTTTTTTTTGCGATGAAGACTTTTTATTATCATTTTGGGGGGAAAGACTTTTTGATCATTTTAAACCTTTTTAAAGCAAGGAAGAAAAACTGCAATCCAGTATGTTTTTTTTTTAACGGGCCTCACGGCTATCCGTAAAATTTTTAGTTTTACTCTGGGGGTCAAACGATTAGGGTGATCTCAATTTATATTTTTTTTTTTATATTAAGCATTTAAAAAAAAAAAAAAAAGGTTTTAGGTGTAAAAGAATATTTGCATCGTGTTTTCTGAGACCATAGTTTTTTTTTTTTTTCCAACAAGCTGGTTGGACTTTTTTTGGGGGAAACAATTTTAATTGGGTACAACGTTGGGCGTTTATGGGGGTTTTTATCACTTTTTTCCCATTTTATGTCTGGGGGAGAACAAAAATTTTAATTCGTATTGTTTTTTTTTTTTCTTTTTTACGGCATTCACCTAGGGAAAAATTTAAACAGACAATTATAGGCAACGTTTACGCACACCGAACCAAATAGGGGCCTTTTTTATTTTTGATTTTTTTTGGGGGCATTGGCTTTTGTAAAGGGGAAAAGGGCGTGTATTTTTTTTTTTTTTTTATTTTTCGGGGGGTTTTTTACTTTTTTTTCACTTTTTTTACTTTTTTTTACTTTTTTTCATTTTTTTTTTACTTTTCCCCTAGGGATTTGGGGAAAGAGAGTCTTTAATCTCTCATTCAATTTGGAAATCAATGCACGCTT
The DNA here is from genome assembly GCA_025379985.1 of Phyllomedusa bahiana. Lineage (NCBI taxonomy): Eukaryota > Metazoa > Chordata > Amphibia > Anura > Hylidae > Phyllomedusa > Phyllomedusa bahiana. The sequence goes on along the minus strand of JAODAL010016210.1, from coordinate 80,609 downwards.
TTGCTGTGAGTGGTTCCATACAACGTCAGCACGGCCGGGCCAGCCCCCAGGGCACGGCCGGCATGTACGTCACAGACAACCCCCGGGGCATTCCTGCCTTCCTCTTCTGTCAGAGGGCAGGAGCGCACGGGGTCGCCCATTTCCTGCCTCGCCCCCCCCACAGAGACGCAGGAGGACAATTTTCCTCTCCTTCCCTTTTTATTCGACCCCATGTTTCCGATATTAAGGGGTTAAACCGCCCCCCCCCCCCCCCGGGATCCGGGGGCGGGGGCCCAACGCACGGGATGTCACTGTAAAATAAAAGCTGAACCCCGCCGATCGCGCAACTCTGCTTAGAGTTTGCGCGACCTCAGACGTATGCTACTCCGGGCGGAACCCCCCAAAAAACCGCAGCATACGCCATTGTAAGGGGGTTTAAAAAATCTGAAATCTTGAACAAACATAGCAAAAAGAAGGGAGGCCTTTACACGAGGGCATGCACAAACATTCCAAGGGAGCCAAGGGGCGCAGCACAGTAAGGGGGCCGCACAGGGGGCATCGTAGCCCAAAGCCGTGTCACGCGGCTTTTTGACCAGCAACCCAAGGGTTCTTGATTGGTTGGCTAGGTCATCTACTTCCTCCCAGATGACATCTGTCAACCCCAGCCAAGAGTCGGTGGAAACTTCAGACACAACCCGTAGTTGGCATGGCCCGGGAGCGGGTCAGCAGCCCTCACCTGTCCTCAACCCAACTCTGTCCCATCCGATTCCCTCAGCCAGAGATCTACTATGTGGTCTGGGCTCAGCGCCACTATATAGCGAGGATGAACAATTTGAGGACAGTCAGCAGCTACTTGGCAGCGAAGAAGTGGGGCCGACATCCCCTGCTTCCTGCAGTAGGCGGAAAAGTATGGATGTGGAGAGTGGCATGGGAGGTCATGTTGTGAGGGGTCAGCCTCTGCATACCAAGACCGTTGAAGAGGACAGCAGTGAAGATCAAACAATAATTGATGATGATTTAGCCGACCGCACTTGGGAGCCGGGTGAAGCAAGGGCTTCATCATCGTCAGGAGAAGAGGGCGTCAGCTTGTGCGTCAGGCAGCGATGCAGCCAAAAAGTGGGAAGAGTGGCCGTAAGTCAGCAGAGTAGCAGCAGTGCGAGGTCAGGAGCCAAACGACCTTCGCAGATCCAAGAAAGTAGCGGCACAGGGGCTCAGCGAGGCAACGGCGGTAGTAGTCACTCAGTGCAGAGCGTTGGCGGTAAAATTAGCTACTCGGAGGAGCCTAATAAGGGTATATGTAGAATCTGTTGGCAGAAAGTGAGGCGTGGCAAGGGAGCTAACATTGGCACTACAGCCCTGCATCAACACATGCAGCATCACCATCCAGTGGCCTGAGAGAAACGTGGCTCAGATGTGGTGGTCCATCCTGCCACCGCAGCAACAGCAGCAGCAGCGCCCAGTGGCACACATGCCATTGCAGCCAGTCAAGGCTCCACCACCTCTGCAGAAGGGAGCTGTTTCTCTTTGCCATCATCTCTCGGTCCAGATGCTCCTGCTCCTCACTACTCATGCGCCAGCAGTCGTTCAACAAGGCGATTGCAAAGAGACAACCATATGCGTCCAACCATCCTAAGGTGCAGCAGCTGACCGTGCTCCTTCAAGTTTTTGGGTACGCAGTCCCTCCCTTTCCAAATGGTGGACTCTGCACCGTTCAGAGAACTAATGACTTGTGCCGAGGCGAGGTGGAGAGTTCCAAGCCGTAATTTTTTTTTTTCCAAAAAGGCAGCACCAGCCCTTCACAAATATGTAGAACAGAAGGTGGGCCCACTGGGTGAATGTGCTTCCTGCCCAGCCACACCAACAACTTGAACAGGAGACGCCGCTTTTGTCCTCCACATTGTCAAACCGCTGCTCTTGTGCCAATATCTGCCTCCTCCTCCTCCACCCAGCACTACCATCTCAGCCTCCACAAGTACTGCTCCATCATACGACATGTGTAGGGCACAGGGGTTTGTCATGCAGTTCTACATCTGGCTTGCCTCGGCGAACGAAGTCACACAGGAGAGGAACTGCTCCGCGTCATGCAGCAATAAATCGATGCGTGGCTTTCTCCGCGCCAACTGAAAATCGGAACCATGGTGATTGACAATGAGAGGAACATGGTGTCCGCGCTGCACCGAGGAGGGATGACCCATGCGCCCTGCATGGCACACGTGTTCAATCTGGTTGTGAAAAGGTTCCTGAAGTATTCCACCGATCTTCAGAATATTCTGAAAATGGCCAGGAAACTGTGCATGCACTTCATCGATTCCTACAAAGACATGCACACCCTCCTCGATTTGCAGCACCAGAACGGCCTCCCCCAACACACGCTGATATGCGATGTTTCCACCCATTGGAATTCCAACCTGCACATGTTGGACCGACTGTATGAACAAAAGAAAGGCCATTAACGATTTTTTGATGATCCAGGCAGACAGGAGTACTCCCCTGTGTAACTTTGATGTCCAGCAGTGGCACTCATGTGTGACACCTGCCGTTTGCTGAGGGCCCTTTGAGGAGGTGATGTTATTTTTTCAATCGCCAGGACTACAGGAGAATAAGTCATTCCACTGCTTCATGTCCTGGAACAGATGCGAAAAATCTGTCTGGGCAGGACTGGAGACATAACACTACATCTCACGGCCACATGATCCGGTGGGACTAACTAAAAGGAGGGGGAGAGGAAATTGGAGCACAAGCATTGTCGGTGAATTGAGTGGTTTTTCTACCCAGTGACAGAAGGAGGGGCAGGACACTGGAGGAGGTAGATGGAGATGAGGAAGACGAGGCAGATGACCTCCAAGCACCGTGGCAGTATACAGTGGAGTTGGAGAGAGGGAGTCCCTCAGAGTCACTTGCGCACATGGCCCGCAGCATGCTGATTTTCCTGGCTAGTGACAGCTGAATAGTCATCATCCGGCAGAGGGATGACTTCTGGCTCTCCCCCTTCTTGGACCCTCGCTACCGGTCCAAAATGGGAGCCTTTTTTTCCAGCTGCTGAGAGGGAGAACAAACTCAAATACTATAGAGAAATCGTCCGTAGTCAGTTGGCCGCTGTGGGAAGGTGAGGGGTAGGAGCAGTACCAGCTCCATCAGCAGCAACCTAAGTCTGGCGTCGCTGATGAGCAGCTTCCTTCACTCGCCTAGTGAGGAGGGCACTCGCCAGCAGCAGCAGGACCTGGAGCAGACCCTGAACCAACAGGGTGGGCCTATTTGGGACAGCACTCTCCCCACCCCAGATAGAATATCCACTGGACTACTGTGCAGCCAAACTGGATATGTGGCCGCAACTTGCCGAGTTTGCAGTGGAGAAGCTGTCATGCCCGGCCAGTAGTGTGGCATCAGAGCGGGTGTTCAGTGTGGCGGGGGGCCATCATTACCCCAAGGAGGACCCACTTGTCCACCTTAAATGTGGAACGACTGACCTTTGTCAAGATGAATCAGGCGTGGATCGACCAGGATTTCCACACACCAATGCCTTAGGCATCAGATTACATCAGCCATGACGCCTCACCAAAACTTTGAGAAATGAGTCTGGATTGAAACTACCTGCCTCAGCCACTATTCTGATGCCGCCACTCTCCTGATGCCACACATCTGCTGCAAGTTTCTCCACCTGCCTACCACCTTCTTTACCAGGGAATGGTATTGCCACCCACCTCCACACTCTGTCATTGTGCCACTCTATGACCTCATGCTGCTGCTGCTGCTTTTGCTGGTGCCGTGACCTCCACACTCTGTCATTGTGCCACTCTCTGACCTCATGCTGCTGCTGCTGCTGCTGTTGTTGCTGCTGTGGTCACCTTCACACCCTGTCATCGTGCCACTGTCTGACCTCATGCTGCTGCTGTGGCTGCTGCCGTGACCTCCACACTCTTTCATTGTGCCGCTCTGTGGCCTACTCCTGTTTTTTCCAACTCCAGAATGTTTTTGTGCCACTGTCTGACCTCGGGCTGCTGCTGTGACTGCTGCCGTGACCTCCACACTCTGTCATTGTGCCACTGTCTGACCTCATGCTGCTGCTGTGACTGCTGCCGTGACCTCCAAACTCTGTCATTGTGCCACTCTCTGATCTCATGCTGCTGCTGCTGTTGATGCCATCACCTCCACACTGTGTCATTGTGCCAGTCTCTGACTTCATGCTGCTGCTGTGGCTGCTGCCCAGACCTCCACACTCTGTTATTGTGCCACTCTGTGGCCTACTCCTGTTTTTGCCAACTCCAGAATGTCATTGTGTCACTGTCTGACCTCATGCTGCTGCCTTGGCTGCTGCCGTGACCTTCACACTCTGTCATTTTGCCACTCTCTGACCTCATGCTGCTGCTGCTGTTGATGCCGTCACCTCCACACTGTGTCATTGTGGCACTCTCTGACTTCATGCTGCTGCTGTGGCTGCTGCCGTGACCTCCACACTTTGTCATTGTGCCACTGTCCCCCAGCACCATGGCAGTATACAGTGGAGATGAAGGCATGGAGTCTCTCAGAGTCACTTGCACACATGGCCCACAGCAGGCTGATTTGTCTGGCTACTTACAGCCGAATAGTCACCATCCGGCAGAGAGATGACTTCTGGCTTTCCACCCTCTGAGACCCTCGCTGCCGGTCCAATATGGGAGCCTTTTTTCCAGCTGCTGAGAGGGAGGACAAGCTCAAGTACTATAGAGAAATCCTCCGTAGTCAGTTTGCTAACATTCCGAAACGATTGTTGGCCAAGGAAATTCTACCTCCATCAGCTTCATCATTAATACCTAAAAAAGTTCCAACGCAGTTTATTATGAAATATACACGTGGTAGTTTGAATACAGTTTCTTGGTGACACAAATTTGTTCAAATGCAGCATATGGAATTGAAGGAGACCCTAACTACATGGAATGTTTTAGGTGCTTATTTTGCATTCGGTGCCATTAGTGATGGAATTTAGTACAAAACTGGAATGGGAAGCAAAAGCAAATGCTGCAAAACTGGCTTTGGATGAGCTTCTTCAATATGAAGGATGTGAATTGTATGTCCAACTTACAGAAAGTAAAATCCGCCTTCGGGACTATGAAATAAATAATAGTGATCCTTAGAGCCTATAGAGAAAGCGTTTCCCTGAGCTTTGTCTGTCATATCCATGTACCGTACCTCTTACCTCCGTCCCCTGATCACGACCCTTGCCGGCTGTCCTGACCTTACGCTTGTCCCCGACTCCGAGTTTGCCTTACGATTTTGTACCTCGCTACACCTCGGCTGCCACCGCAAGCAAGTCACGTCAGGGGTAGCAACCTGGTAGACTCCCGCCGCAGCAAGTCCATCCCGCTTTGCGGCGGGCTCTGGTGAAAACCGAGACCTACTTAGATTCCGGTCCCTGGTGTGTCTATTGCCTTACTGTGCTGCGATCTGTGCCGACTGCAGTAATTTACTAATGTGTTGTTTGAAGCTATTGTAGGATCTTAGCCCTCAGCTTGTTTCTTTCTAGCTGGCGCTGACGTTACCTTGTCAGGCTGCGTTCCCGCTTCAGTTTTTTGGTCAGTCTTGCCCCCATAAGTGTCCATGGAATTTTAGAGTGAAGTGATTCTAAGAGCGGCGGCAGTCATGTGCGTGTCATACTAAAACATAGCATTGTATGAAGACAAATCCAAGCTCCCTCTGCATATTTAAGCATGGCACAATGTTCTACAGCACCCAACAGGCTCTCTGCAGCCAGTAAATATCTGTTTTTTAACGCGATTGGTCCCGAATTTATTTGGGTCGAAACAAATTTTGTGGGAAAATTTGGCGAACTCGGCGAATCAAATTTTTGAGAAATTCACACATCTCTAGGGACAAGTGCTTGGTTTACAATGGTCCAGCCATGTTACATAAATATGCGGTAGTATACATAAAAAGTGGATGAACTTGCCATCCCAACCATACATCTATATACAGATAAGTGCCTGTGGGTGCCAAAGTGCAGGAAGTGACGAATGTGTGACAGAATTTGGGGGTTTAACAATTAGGTAGGCTTGTCTAAGAAGATGAGTTTTCAGAGCGCACTTAAAACTGTGAGGGTTGTGAGTGTGCCTGTTCACATGGGGTAACAAAGAATGCAATAGTAGGTTCCTGGAGCAGGCACAGGTCACAGCACAGTTAGGGGACATCACAGCAGGGGTCACTCCGCTAGGCCAGAGCTTCCGGTGTCATCTAGCGGCTGTGTGTTGACCACCAAGCCAACGGTTGTCGAATTGTTGACTGGGTCATCTATTTTCTTCCAGAAGACATCTGACAACCCCGGCAAAGAGTCGGTGAATCCGTAAGACACAACCTTTAGTTTTAATTGCCCGGGAGCAGGTCAGGGGCCCTCACCTGTCCTCAACCCACCTCTGTCCCGTTAGGTTCCCACAGCCAGAGAACTACTATGTGCTGTGGGCTCTGTGCCACTATACAGTGAGGGCCAACTATTTGAGGACAGTAGGCAGCAAAGAGGTGGGTAAGACATCCGCTGCTTCTTGCAGAAGCGGGCAAGTAGTGATGAGGAGAGTGGCAAGGGGAGTTATGTTGCGAGCTGTCAGGCTCTGTACAGCGAGACCATTGAGGAGGACAGCGGTGACAGGCAAACACTAATCGATGTAGCTGATTGCACTTGGAAGCTGGGTGAAGCAAGCAAGGCTGGGATAAGGTATTCTGGTGCCCTAGTTAAACAAGCAATAAAGTTACCCCAAGTGGAAAATTCAGCCCACTCCATGCCTCCTTGCACCCCCTTTTCTGCCTGGGATGAAGTGGCACCCTTGGCGGTCGTCTACCTTCGACTACTCATCGTCTCGGTCCTGGAAGCAAGGGCTTCATCATCGGGAGAAGAGAGTGGCAGCTTGCATGTCAGGCAGTGGTGCTGCTGCCAAGTCGGTAGTGTGGCCGAGAGTCAGCAGTGTGGCAGCAGTACGAGGTCAGGAGCCAAACGGCCACAATTTAGACCACCCATTTTGCAGGTCCCAGAAAGTAGTGGTGCAGGAGCTCACCAAGGCAGCGGCTGTAATAGTCAGTGTGGAGTATTGGTGGTAAAATCACATACTCGGCGTTGTGGCAGTTTTTTTCCAAGACACCGGAAGAGGCGAACATGGCTATAGGTAGAATCTGTGGGCAGAAAGAGACGCGAGACAAGGGACCTAACGTTGGCACCACAGCCATGCGCCAACATATGCAGTGTCACCAAACATTGGCCTGGGAGAAATGTGTCTCGGATGTGGTGGTCTATCCTGCCGCAGCAGAAGCATCCAGTGGCATGCCTCCCATTTCAGGCAGTCAAGGCTCCACCACCTCTGCCGAAGGGAGTTGTCTCTGTCTGTCTTTCACATCATCTATCGGTCCAGATGCTCCTGCTCCTCACCACTCATGGTGCAGCAGTCGTTCACCGAGGCGATTGCCAAGAGACAGCAGTATGTGTCTAGCCATCCCAAAGTGCAGAAGCAGACCATGCTCCTGTCCAAGTTGTCGGTACTGCAGTCCCTCCCTTTTCAAGTTTGGTGAAAATCTGCACGTTCCCGAGAACTGGCCAGGAAATTTTGCATGTACTTTAGCCATTCCTTTACTGCCACACACACCCTCCTTAAGCTGAATAGAACAGTGAAACTATGAACAAAGAAAAACAGAGAGAAATATATGAACAGAGCAAAACAGGGAGAAATCTATGAACAGAGAAAGGCCATTAATTATTTCTTGATGATCCAAGCGGACAGGGACACACCACTGTCATTTTTATGTCAGCGAGTGGCAGCTCATGCGTGACACCTCCCTTTTGCACAGACCTTTTGAGGAGGCCACGTTATTTGTCAGTCGCCACGACTATGGGATGAATAACATCATTCCACTGCTTCATGTCTTGGAACAGATGCTGCAAAATCTGTATGGTCAGGGGACCGGAGATGTGGCGACTACATCTCACTGCCACATGGGTCCAGTGGGGGCTGAACTGGAGGAGGAGGAAGACATTGGAGCAAGAGCAGTGTCTGGCGAAATGAGTGTTTTTCTACTCAGGTGACAGGAGAGGAGCAGGAGCAGCCGGAGGATGATGAAGACGAAGAAGATGACCTAGACACACCGTGGCAGTATACAGTGGAGATGGAGGCAGTGAGTCCCTCAGAGTCACTTGCGCAGATGGCCTGCAGCATGCTGATTTGCCTGGCTAGTGAGAGCTGAATTTGTCACCATCCGGGAGATTGGGTGACTTCCTGGGTCTCCCACCAAACAGGGACCCTCGCTACCGGTCCCAAATGGGGGCATTTTTTCACCTGCCAAGACGGAGGACAAACTCAAGTACTATAGAGACATCCTATGTAGTCAGTTGGCCGCTGCCTTACTCGCCATCGTCCCCTTCGTAGCAGGTCGGACCTGTTTCTTCACCCCCCCCCCCCCTCCTAGTGATTTGGGTACCCACCACAACAGCACCAGAGCAGACCCTGAACCCTGGATTCTTCTGGCTGCCTTTCTCAGCTACTATTCTGATGCTGTCACCCGCCTGATACCACACATCCGCTGCCAGCTGCTCCTTCAACCACTCACCATATTTACCAGGGACTGTTATTGACACCCCCCACCTCACTCTTCACAGCGCCATTATGTAGCCTCCCCCTGCAGCTGCGGTCATCTCCAGGCTATGTCACCATGTCACTCTCTGGCTTGATGTTGCTGTTACTGCCACCTCCTCATTATGTCACCTAGCTGCTGCCACCTCAAAATAATGACATTGTGCCACTCTCCGGCTTGATGCTGCTGTTGCTGCCGCCACCTCCACACTGTGTAATTGTGCCAATATGTGGCCTAATCATGCTGCTGCCACCTCCACAATCTGTCATTTGCCACCCTGTGGCCTACTCAAGCTGCTGCCAACTGACCACTCTCTCGACCACCCTGTGGTTTCCTAATGCTGTTTCCACCTTCCACCACTCTATGACATTGCCACTGTGCTTGGTTTTCCCCTTCTTTTAATCAGTCAGCAAGAATGAAAAGGACAAACACAACCGATTGTATCTTCGGAGAAGCCGTAAGGCTAGTATGACATGGTCCTTTGTTTGCATCAGGATTGTCTGATGAGTAGGTAGCCAAAAACAGGAGTGGATAAAAAATACAGAAGACATACAAATATTCCATTTACTTATTATTGTTGGGATCAACTCCTGTTTCTTTTTTGCTTTAGCAATGATGGATTATTGACCAACTGAAAGCGGACACTGAAGGATCAAAGGAAGGGCAAAATGATTAGTGATGTCAATGCAAAATTACTGATGACACCCTCTCCACTCATTTTGGGGGGTTCTATATGTATCATCATTTAACAGAATCACCACAATAAGTGAAAAAATTAACTATTTGCCACAGATAGCAATATCCCAAGAGACTGAAGTGGCTGGATTTGAGATATAAGTAGGGCTGAAATACACAAACACTGGATTTGACACAGAATTCTCCACAAAAAGTGGATAAATTAAAGGGGTTGTCTCACTACATTGATTCATGTTACCACAGTCCTGTTTTCTTGGTTTCACTTTGAATTCAGGGGCGTGTTTACTGGCTTCTACTAGGCTGCAGTAGAAGCCAGGTCTGTAGCTATAGCGACCAGCACTGGCAGCCTATCAGGAGAGATCAAACAGGTATGTAGCTATAGCGACCACAGGACCTGATGCAGCCCATACAAGATGGGAAATCTCAGGATAGGTAGGACACTGTTAATGGACACATATTGCAAAGTGACTTGATTTTGCAAGATCTTTAGCATAAAAAGCAGCAATCCTTGTTGTGAGACAACCCTTTAACTCTTGGCCACAGATTAAAATACCCCCACCGTTCTGAAGTTGATGGATTTCAGGCGTGTACGTGGCAGAATTACACAACCCTTTATTTGACTCAAATTCCCCCACAAAACAAGAGGAGAAATTAACCCTTGGTATAACATACCCTACAGAATGAATGAGGTAGAATTCAAGCATGTTTGGGGCAGAAACATACACACCCTGTATTTGACTCCAAATTAACCCACAACAAAGAAGATAAATTAACCCTTGAGTATAAAATACCCTACACGGTGAACCAGATGGAATCCAGACATACAGTCCCTGACAGAAGTTCTGTCGCTTATCCATGTTGTGGAAACCAAAGCTTATAACCTGACTTAAAATTCATCCATTGGTTTTAGGAATGACTCATATGAAAGCTGAAACCCTCCCAAATGAGGTTTTGTTAACGAAAATAAATTTGCTTCACTGCGGAAATATTGATCATTTAAGGAACACAGAAAGGTCAGATTTTGGCAAGACAAAAGTTTTGTCGCCCATAGAAAGTAATGTGAAAATCAAACAAATAATTCACTTCAAATACAAAGATATGTTTTATAACATTGGTGAATGAAATAAGGTGCTATTAGAGCCATATTTAATATGATGATGATGATGATATAATATTCCTGATGAAGACATCAGGAATAGCAAAGAATACAGTCTTACATGCCTCCCAGAGTTCATCAAGATTCTTTGGTTTGTGTCTTCCAAGCATCCTCTTTTATTCTACCCCAAACATACTCAATGATGTTCCTGGAGCACCTTGATCTTCTTTGCCTTGAGGAACTTTGATGTAGAGATGCATGTATGAGATGGAGCACCATTCTGCTGCAAAATTTGACCCCTTTTATGATAGGGAATGTAAGAGGTAGCTAATACTTCTTGATATTTTAGGCTTTTGATATTGCCCTCCATCTTGCAAATGTTTTGCATACCCCCATACTGAATGTAACCCCAAACCATGATCTTTCTGCCACCAAACTTAACTGTTTTCTGGATGTATTTTGGATCCATATGGGCTCCAGTAGGTCTCCTGCAGTATTTTCAGCGGCTGTGGTGTAATTCAACTGAAGATTCATCTGAGAAATCCACCTTCTGCCACTTTTCCAGCGTCCATCCGTTTAGCAGGCTGTGGGCCTTGGCAAATGCCACACTTTTTTTTTAATTGCCTTTTGTTAAGTGCTGGCTTCTGGGCGCTGATTTGACCATGGAGGCCATTTCGAGACAGAATCCTACAAACTCTTCTAGTTGACACAGGGACTTGAGGTGACCAGGCCTGTTGGAGCTGTGCTGAAGTAGAAGAGGGGCTGGCTTTTGATTTTCAAACCAACAAACATTCCTCCTGAGCAGTTGTCTTGTGGGGTATGCCGAACCTGGGCTTGTCAAAAAACCTCTCCAGTCTCTTCAAATCTTTTTTTAATTCTTTGTACTTGACGCTGAGACACATTAAAGGTGCCAGCCACCTCTGCAGTGGATCTGGTCTTCAGCCTCTTGATAATCAAGGCTTTAGTCGCAGGGTGGATTTTTGGCATGTTGTCAGAGGTCAAGTTGCAGCTCAAGTGAAGGTCTGGGGTGCTGGATTTTTTTTTTTTATGCACACCCACTAATTAACCGATCAATTAGTGAGCACAGGTGAGGCTGTAAACAAGGATTGGGTGCATTATATGACAAGGCGACAAAACTTTTCTCTTGCCAAAATCTGACCTTTCTGTGTTCCTTAAATGATCAATATTTCAGCAGTGAAGCAAATTTATTTTCGTTAACAAAACTTCATTTGTGAGGGTTTCAGCTTGCATATGAATCATTCCTAAAACCAATGGATGAATTTTAAGTCAGGTTATAAGCTTTGGTTTCCACAACATGGATAAGCAACAGAACTTCTGTTAGGGACTGTATATGGGGCTGAAAAACACACACCTTGTATTTGACTCCTAATTACACCACAAACAAGAGGCTAAATTAAGCCTTGGGTATAAAATACCCTACATAGTGAACCAGATGGAATTCAGACGTGTATGGGGCAGAAATACACCCACCCTGGACTTTAGGGAGAATACCCCACAAACTAAAACAAAATAATAACGCTGGTTGAGGAACAGGTGTGTATATGACACAGACTTGTGAAGGTCTTTCTCCCTAGTCGTTCAAAAAACGAGTTTGTTTTATAAACAATGCAATATAGTGCTGCAGCAGATGGATGCTTGTGACAGGAGACACAGTGAGAAGTGTGAGAATTTAAGATGGCGTTCGTATTTATAGGGCTGTGACGTCACAGAAGCCCGCCGGTTGCTGATTGGCTTCATGTCTGCACATGTCATTGAGGGTGTTCCTTTCTTCCTCCCAGAGTTCTCTGCCCCTTTTTCATGCCATGTGCTCTCGGCCATTTTAGAAAAAAAGATGATTCGTTCCCGCGAATCATCATGAATTTCGCCTTTGTGCAGAATTGAATTTTTCGTGAAATTCTAAACAAATTCCACTTTAGAATTGTTTCGCCCAACTCTAATTGTAGCCTTAATTCTTAATTTGTGTTAAAGCAAAGCTCAATATACAGAAACTAAAAAGGAGACATAAATAACCATAAATTGCAAATACAAGTTCGAGGGACAGAACACCTAACAACAGTGGCTGAGATAACATTGACCCTTGACAAGTAATTACAACACAAAACCCCAGTGTGTGATCTTATCGGGGCTGTCTAGTTCCTAATTAATAGCAGCTCCTCATCCTTATTTTGGATTTGAGCTAAATAAACTGTAGTAGCCCTGTTCTATAAATGTATTAACCATCGTACACCTGTACTTGCCACAATCTGTGCCAGACACAACACTATTAAATGTGGCAATGATGTGAGGGTGTGTCGTGCCAGAATTGTACAATGTACCAAAAATGAACCAAAACTTTGGTGCAAAACTGCAGTACAATTCCATGCCAGTGTCAGAGTGGCATGGCTCAGACTACTTTTGGCGTGGAGCAGGACACAAGTATAAAGTGCTGTGAGACACAGTACCAGGTTCATACATGTCACCCGTTGTGTCTAAGCAAGTTGTTTAAATATAAAAAACTCTATATAACTTCTGCCTCGACATTGAGTGAATGTGTCTGTGTGTGTTTGATTTGGACAATGGAAAAACTAGTTTGGAGATAAAGTAATGGAAAGGTTTAGTAGAGATAAAAAGAGATCCAGTGCTACAATAAGTTGCTCAGCACACCAGTCAATAATAAGATTCCAATCCAATCCGTGTAGATGACCACACATGAGTGATGCTTGCACTATGTATCTTTATTTTGGTTCATATACAAAGACAGAATCAGAGTGAAATTCCACAAACATTTTTGTTCTAGTACAAACATTATTCAAATCTGTTGCTAAAATGTAACAAACAAAAAAGCAATTAAAAAAGATTTTCCATTATATTACATATAATCCAAGTCTCAATGCATGTATTCTTAACTAGAGATGAGTGATTGCTTAAAAAAAAAATCAAGATCCCATTGAAGTCAAAGGGAGAAGATGATCAGGTTAATTTTTATACCCAAACAGGTGAGGAGAAGCTGGAATTACCATCCATAACAGTAAACTGGATACGTGGAAGAACATAGTGAAGAACGTTTGGCTCTAAGAGTCACAGAAAAAAAAATCACAGGCTAAAATAATTCATTCCTTTCAATGGCTAACTGAAAAGATGAGGACTGCGTAGCTATAGCAGGTTCAGTGGTAGCAGCTGCTATAGGGTCCCTTTGGCACATAAGAAGACACCGGTATTGGAAATAGCACATGGTAACAGTCAGGAGCTCCCGTTCACTTTTTTGCACCAGGGCCCAAGAACATGTCATATATGTGGTGGCAGGAAGAAAATCCCAAATGGAACATGGAGTTTCAGCTGGCAGGGCCGTAGTTATAGGGGGTGCAGCGGTAGCCAGGGCTGCCGTCAGTCCTCTATTAACCGTTTCAGGGCCCCATGCAGTTAAATCATGCCCCCACCCATTACTAGTTCCTATTTTTAACATATCAATGGGCCCCTTTTTGATTGGGGCCCATAAATGAAGTACTGTCCTATTGGCACCCCTGGTACCCCTTTTACAGTAGCCTGACCCCAAAACCAGCAAAAATTACCTTATGTACACTCAGAATAAAATTAGCAAGAAGAAATGGAAAAAGATTTTTTTCAATAGGACCTTTATTAACGGTGTCCTTTACAGTGGCCTAACCCCTAAACTAGCAAAAATGACTTTTTGGACACAGAATAAAATTTTCACGAAGAAATGAGTATTTGGAATAAGATTTTTTTCAAAAGGACAATTTCACTAACAGTATATTTTTTAGTAGCCTGACCTCCAAACCAGCAAAAAATGACAATTTGGACACTCAGAATAAAATTAGCAAGAAGAAATGAGTATTTGAAATAAGATTTTTTTCAATAGGACCTTTACTATTGGTGTCTTTTAGAGCGACCTGACCCCAAAACCAGCAAAAATGACCGTTTGGACACTCAGAATAAAATTTGCATGAAGAAATGCGTATTTGGAAAAACATTTTTTTTCAAAAGGACCTTTACTAACAGTGTCTTTTACAGTGGCCTGACCCCAAAACCAGCAAAAATGACCTTATGAAGACTCAGAATAAAATTAGCAGGAAGAAAGGAGTATTTTAAATAAGATTTTTTTCAATAGGACCTTTATTATTGGTGTCTTTTACAGTGGTCTGGCCCCAAAACCAGCAAAAATGACCTTTTGGACACTCAGAATAAAATTTGCCCAAAGAAATGAGTATTTGGCATAAGACTTTTTTCAATAGGACCTTAACTAATGGTGTCTTTTACAGTGTCCTGACCTCAAAACCAGCAAAAATGAACTTTTGGACACTCAGAATAAAATTTTCACGAAGAAATTAGTATTTGGAATAAGATTTTTTTCAATAGGATCTTTACTAACAGTGTCTTTTACAGTGGTCTGACTCCAAAACCAGCAAAAATGACCTTTTGGACACTGAGAATAAAAACAACAAGAAGAAATGAGTATTTGGAATAAGATTTTTTTTAAAAAGGACGTTTACTAATGGTGTCTTTTACAGTGGCCTGACCCTGAAACCAGCAAAAATTAAGTTTTGGACACTCAGAATAAAATTTTCACGAAGAAATGACTATTTGGAATAAGATTTTTTTCAATAGGACCATTAATTTTTTTCAATGTGGAATGTGTATTTCACATAGTGAAGAAGAAGTGCTACAGTTTACTAGATGGTGACATCAACAACTGGGGCAATAAAATCATCAGAGATCCACGCTTGATTCATTTTGATAAATGTCAAATGATCCACATTCTCTGGGGAAAGAAGGATACATTTGTCATTTATCATCCCGCCAGCTGTGCTGAATATGCGTTCTAATATAACGCTGGCTGCTGGGCAGGATAAAACTTATAGGGCGTGACGAGCAAGCTTAGGCCATTCATCCAGTTTGGACACCCAGAATTCGATTGGGTCCTGACCAAGTCCAAAAACATTGGGGTTGAGTCGCAGGTAGTCATGGACCACGGTCTTAAGGCGGTCTCTGTGTGTCTGAATGGTTCATTGCCTTAACGGCGTTGTTGAGGTGGTAAAAAAGATTGCTACATGTCACCCAGTAGGCTTCTGCCACACAGCCTGCTGCTGCGGCTTCTTGCCATTCTACTGCTGGACTCTTGTTGATGTTGTTCCAACGTGACATTATGTGAAGAAGACGCAACAGATGTCTGAAGTTGGTCAATGAGCACTATCTCAAATTCTTGAATTCTACTGTAAATTTGTGTGGGTAGAAGGAAATTGTTCACTTTTGAATTGTAACATTGATCAAGGAGGGTGACCACCCAGTAATCTCTATTCATTGTGATTGCCTTGATGCATGGATCATGTTGCAGGTAATGTAGCATCCAAGCACTCATGTGAGAGATGCTGCCGGGATTTCCCAAGCCTCGTGGTCGAGGGGCACAAACCACATCTTCCTGATCCTCCTCCTGTAATCTGTGCCAACCTCTTACCACTGAAGTGTAATTGCTACAGGTGGCCTCCTCATCCTCCTCCACTTCCTCATCCTGACTTTCAACAGAGCCCTAGCTAGCCTCATCTGCTGTACTCTCTGAGCTGAACTGCCGTCTTGCACTCACCCTGGACCTAGAACCACCACCTAAAGAAGACCTATAGAATTGGGAAACAATAGGGCCTTCTACGTCCGACGGCGAGTAAGGCTCTGTGTCGGCATCCCCCTCCTCCTCCTTCATCACTGCTGGGACCTTCTGTCGCAAAGTGCCTAACGCATGTTCCAGTAGAAATATGACCACAATGGTCATGCTGACAATGCCATTGTCCTGACTGACCGTTTCACTGGCCTCTTCAAAACTGCCATAGATGGTGCAGAGATCCTTCTCCTGTCACGACTCTCTATGGGTCAACACCCTGAGTTCCGCACCACTGCTAGTCAAGCCATGTGACACTTTATACTGCATAATGGCATTATGCTACTGCCACAATCGCTGGAGCATGTAGAGGCTGGAATTACAGCATGTTGTCACATCGCATATCATACAGTTGACAGAGAGGCCCAGATGATGCTGCAACGCTGACAGCCGGGCCGAATCAGGGTCGAACGCCGGAAGTGTGAGCTAAGACCTTGAGCCTTCCTCATGAGACAGTCAAGACCCGGGTAGCGGTTTAGAAATTTCTGCCTATACGAGAGCGCCTGCCCCTCCATATAAAAGTCAAAAAGCCTTATGTAGTTCCTCTAGGTGACTTTTCCTTGTCTTCCTTTTTCTTCCTCTCAGTTTCCTCCAGCACGTCAAGGAAAACATCTCTGCTCTTGGAGTAGCGATTGTGCTCCACACGGACGTTGATTCTTTTGGCAAGGATGTTACCCTTGATCTGCTTGTTCACAATTATACCCACAGCATGCTGTTTAACATTGTAGATCCTGCCAGTCTTGCCATGATAACCTTTAAAGGGGTGTTATCGTTTCATTAAATGGTCTTCAGAATAAGGGGACAGTGAAAACAAGCAACTTTGCAATTGGATGTCATTAGCAAAGCTGCCTTGTTCTCACAGTGTCCCTTATCTTGTGTTTTTATTTACACTGATATCCAGTGTGGGTCTAATCCCTCCTGATCCCTCCTCCTTGCAATTCACTAGCTGAGAGCTCATTTACATTCTGTACAGCCCCTGGGTCGATTCATGGGCTGTACAGAATGACTCAGAGTTAGGGGCCGTAGCGTTTTTCTGTCTCCACAGCTAGCAGAAACAGACTGCAGCAGATTGTACAATGAGAAAACATGACAGTTTTGACCCTGTGCCTAACTCTCCTGCATACACGCAGATATGTGCCGTTCTTAGAAAACTGTAATAGATCTCCAGCTGTGAGAGATCAGTGCTCAGATTAGATTGAATGCAGCCTGTGGTATGTATACAGCTCTTATAAAATAAGACTGATAGAGAGAGACACAGTGATATGTGGACTCAGAGGGGAGGGGGGTGGGGGGAGTCTCAGGCCAGCCGTGAAGGGGGGATGATGTCATCCAGCTGGGAGGGGAAGAAACGCCCCTGCATTCACAGAGTTGAGAAGCTCAGAGCAGTGTGAATGCGCCGAAGTAAGGACGCTAGACATCCCCTTTAAGTGGCAGGCCTTTTGGTAGGGCGCCCAGGCCCTTAATGTACGCAATGTCGCTCTTCTTGTAGATACGCATGTATGTTGACAAAGGAAGAATTCCATGTTTATGGAAGGGTCTGGAGAACATATACCGGGTTCCATGACTTTTGCCTCTTGTGTTCGTCATTTTTGCACCTTAAAGATGGCGAGTCCAGCAGAAAGAGAGGGACCAGCTTCCTTCTTCTCCTCTGAAGGCATCAGCGATTGGGCGTCAGAGCAGACAAAATCATCCTCTTTGGCCTCTTGATCTTTTGAAATGCCTTTTGACCCCAAAGAGCTTTTCAGAATATGGATTATCTAGAGTGGTCTGTTTATTGCGTGACATTTGGCCCGTGTTTGCTTCAGTTTGGACTGATGAGGACGATGACGATATTTTTGGCCATGACTGAGAGAAAGAGGAGTTAAAACCGCTGGATACAGGGTGTGTTAACCCCTGAAGAACAGATTGGCGCTGCTCTTCAGAAATGAGACGCACAGGGGACCGACCAAGCGATGACAGGCCTGATGGTCCTGCAACTGACGATGTGCTCGCTTGTGCGTTGTACGGAACAATGGAAGGAATGCCTTGTCTCGTACCTCTAGCTCCAAGTCCTACACCCCTCCTTGCTCGCTTACCACCTCTAGTTCACTCCATGTTCAAAAAATATAAATATTAAAAAGGTTAAGATTTGTTCACAGTCTCATATTGAAGAACTGTACTCCAAAAACAGCAAATCACAAGTGTTCTTAAATCCCTATAATTTCCAACTGCAAATAGGATTATAAACAGATGGTCTTATGGAAGAACCATGACAGCAAGACAGCACATCAAAAGTATAATTTAATCCCTATAATTGGCAACTAGGATTATAAATAGAATTTTTTTTTTATGGAATATCTGTGAAATGGGGTCTTATGGAAGAACCGTGACAGCAAGACAGCACATCAAAAGTGTTCTTGAATCTCTATACTTTGTAACTGACAACTAGGATTAGAAATAGATTTTTTTTTTTATGGAATACCTGTGAAATGGGGTCTTATGGAAGAACCCTGACAGCAAATCAACAGTGTTCTTAAATGCCTATACTCTGCAACTGACAAATAGGAGTAGAAATAGAATTTTTCCTATAGATTATCTGTGAAATTGGGTCTTATGACGAACCCTGACAGCAAATCAACAGAAATGGGGTCTTATGAAAGAACGCTGTCTTGTACACTGGCTGTCCCCCAAAACTGCAGCAAGGGACTTTTGGGCACGGAATCAAATTTTCAGCAAGAAATCAGTATAATAAGGCGATTTCTTTTGAGATCAGATTTCCTAACAGTGTCTTGTGCACAAACTGTCCCCCCAAAACAGGATCAATAAACTTTTGGGCAATCAAAATAAAGATGGGAAAGATGAAGTCAGCAATATCAAAATCCCTAACTACTACTGTTTAGGATTTCCTAATCTTGCTGTACCCCAACCCTAACTAATCTATCTTCCAGCTTTTCCTTTGTCAAATCACTGGGAAATGGTGTGTCTGCCTGCTTTCAACCAAGCACAGAGAGAGAGCAGTGTGTGTGTTCAGTTCACAGACTAAACTCTAAATGGTGTTCACCAGGAAATACAGTGACATACACATAACAGGGTAATGTGATCTTAGCAGCCAATGAGATCCCTATACCCTCAGTGGTGATGATTTTGCCCCCCTCTGTGCTCTGCACTGATTGGATAGCCGCCAAAAATACAGGAAGCATTTTAAAGTCAGTGAAAATGGCGCGGTACATCGATCGCAAGTCCCAATCGCAACTTTTTACCGAAAAAAATCGGATCACATCAAGAAAACTGTAAAAATTGACTCCATTTTAACTTTTCTCGATTAAATCGATCAACACTATTCTTAACAGAATACAATGATCTCCCAGTAAACCATATACATGTTTCCGTTTAGGCAACATATGATATCTCCCACCTATATAATGTATGTATATACAGGCAGTCCCCGGGTTACATACGGGTTAGGGACTGCAGGTTCGTTCTTAAGTTGAATTTGTATGTAAGTCGGAACCAATATATTTAGTACATGTATGGTGTATATGTATGGTGTGTAATTATAGGCAGGTATATGTCCCCTAGCAGGTATATGTCCCCCATATCAGCTATAGGCAGGTATAGGTCCCCATAGCAGGTATAGGTCCCTCATAGCAGGTATCGGCAGGTATAGGTCCCCATAGCAGGTATAGGTCCCCCATAGCAAGTATAGGCAGGTATATGTCCCCCATAGCAGGTATAGGCAGGTATAGTTCCCCATAGCAGGTATAGGTCCCCCATAGCAAGTATAGGCAGGTAAGTCCCCCATAGGCTGGGATATGTCCCCCATAGCAGGTATAGGCAGGTATGTCCCCCATCGGTAGGTAGATGTCCCCCATAGCAGGAATAGGCAGGTATGTCCCCCATAGGCAGCTATTGGCAGGTATGTCCCCCATAGGCAGGTATAGCCAGGTATGTCCCCCATAGATAGCTATAGGCAGATATGTCCCCCATAGATAGGTATAGGCAGGTATGTCCCCCATAGGCAGATATAGGCAGGTATGTCCCCCATAGGCAGATATAGGCAGGGCTTATTAAAAAAAACAAATACAAATACTCACCGCACTCCCCCACTGCTCCGAGGCTTACCTGTGGCTCAGTCTCTGCGGCTCCTGGTCTTCCTGCGCAGGCCGGTGATGTCATCAGGCCGCGCAGGCAGTGTGATGACACTCATGCTGTCTGTGCCAGAGACTCCGGAAGGTCGCATGTCTGCTTGCGGCCTTCCGGAGTTCTATTGCGGAGCAGGGAGCGCTTGCTCTCTGCTCCACATTAGAGGCTTCTACTCTATGCGCTCCGGGAGGAGTCACATAGAGCCGAAGCGATCTCCACCGGTGCCCGGGCCATGGCAGTGCCCGGACACTAACGGGGACCGCAGAGTCAGCTGCATGCGCTCCCAGGAGTCGCATGCAGCTGCAAGGATTGCTGATCGTGCCCGGGCCATGGCAGTGCCAGGACACTGACGGGGACCGCAGAGTCAGCTGCATGCGCTCCCAGGAGTCGCATGCAACTGCAAGGATTGCTGATAGTGCCCGGGCCACCGCAGCGCCCGGACGCTATCAGCGGTCCCTGGCTTGCGTTGTTCCGGTCCCCGTTCGTAAATAGGGGACAGACGTAAGTCGGAACGACGTAAGTCAGGAACTCACTGTATAGACATATAGGACCATATCCATAAATGCGCACACACAAATAGAGATATATATATATATATATATATATATATATATATATATATATATACACACACACATGTGCCAGTATGTGAAGATATTCCATATTTACCCTAATCAACATCCCCAAGTAAATATACAAATCCTGTAATTAGATAACAAGAATGAGACTTACCAAAAATTTCATTGAAGACACATAAGAAAAACGTCCGTAGCTCGGCACAAGGAGCAGATGACGACCATGTTAATGGTTATCAAAGGGAGTCTATGCATAGTTCTGTTGCACGCACCGTATCTCCACATCGTTGCTGGGTAAACATCATGTTATCGGACGTCGCCAACGATCATGATGTTATGACAGAACCCATAAAGCGCATGGGCAGAAGTTCACACAAAAGCCATAGACATAGTCCACCATAATGTATATACGAGTCACCAGGAACATTTCACTTGTTCCAGCACCTGAAAGCGTAGTTGGTAATCATGTTTTGTGACATATAATCATTGACTTGTGACTAGAAATTATATCCTTAACTTTTTGCCTAGTCTATCCCACAAATACTAGTCCACAAGGACACTTCAACATGTAAACTACTGATAAAGACTTGCATGTGAAGAAACCTCTAACTAGTAATCATTTACCAGGTTGAGGGTGTTGTATATTCTCACCCCAATAATATGTGAACATTGTGAAAAATGTAGACTCAGGAAAGTTTCACGTCTTCTTTTCCTTATGAGGCGTTGTGTTAAAACTTGTCTCAAAGGAGCAATGTCGGCCTTTACCAACTTGTCTTTTAAATTCCTAGGAATATTTGAAGGTACTAACATTGGAAATAACAATTTTGAAACTTTGAATATTGTCCTCATAATAAATCCCATCTCTTTCTAATAATTTGAGGTACTTGGGCATCAACTCATAGTTGATCTATAGGTTAAACCAACAGAGAGGAATAATCTGTTAGATTTTCATAGTTGCCACCCCCTCAGTGTTAAACATTTGTTACCTCGGTCACAATTTACACTGGTTTAACACATAGGGCCACATGTATGAAAATTGACTAGGTCTTACTCACTTTGTTGCTCATAGCAACCAATCAGAGCACCCATCTCATTTTTCCAGAGCAGTATATGAAATGAAAAGGGTGCTCTGATTGGTTGCTATGGGCAAAAAACTGAGTTTTAGACCGAGACAGTGTAATGACCGGGATATTGGATCCGCTGGACCACCGCAAGCGGTGGTAACAGCCACACCAGGGAGTGGGGTCTAAGTAGGTCCCGGTCTTCACCAGAGCCCGCCGCAAGGCAGGATGGGTTTCCTGTGGCAGGAGTCCTACCAGGTCGCTATCCCTGATGTGACTGGCTTGCCGTGGCAGCTGAGGTGCAGCGAGGTACCGAGTCGTAATACGAGAACCGTAATCGTGGACAGGCAGACAGGTCAGGGCAGACAGCAAAGGTTCGTAGTCGAGAAACGTAGCTAGTGGTCGGGAACACGGCAAGACGAGAACACTCCAGAATGCTTTCTCTAGGGCTCGAGGCAACATAGATCCAGCAGGGAAGTGACGTGGAGTGTGCCAATATAAAGAGTCAGCACCCGGCAATATCCAATTACCGACGCGCTGCCCTTTAAATTAACAAGCGTAAGCGCGCCCTAGGGAGCGGGCACGCGTGCCGTGGCCGGCAGAGGAAGAAGGCAGGACAGGAGCGTGGTCGGGTAAGTTAGAGCTCGGGCAGAGAGTGCGCCCGCGGCCCAACCCGTCCCTGGCAGAGAGCCAGAAGAGGGGGCACAGGTGCGCCCGCGGCCCACGGGACCACTCGTGACAGACAGTTTTCATACATGTCACCCATAGTATCAAATCTATCTTTAAGGACTCAACAATTAGAAGAAGTGTCCAACAAATGTAGAATTATGGGTTATCTGATTAATCCCTAAGACCGTAGTCAGGAAAATAGGACGAAAACTTCTTATTCTCAGAATGGGTATCATTCATTAACACATGCCACTCATTGATGCCTAAAGGTATTGATTGCTTCAGGCTTCAGTAATTTTAACTTCTGTTTCTAATCCCAATAATACTTTTGATAACCGAAAATTTTAAATTGAGAAAGTAAACAGGCCTGCTATGTACAAATCTCTTGGTCATCAGGTAGCATGTGTTTGTATCTGCGCGGCTCATAAAACTCTCTATGCCAGCGTGGCTCAATACACAAGGAAAAATATTTGACCACAAGAGCTATGTCAAAGGCTTCTTGTCCAGCCAGAACCCTTCTGTGCAACTGATGAGGAGAAAATACCTCAAAAAACACAGTGCACAGATGGGACGACTCTTCCTTCAAAATAGACATCTGGTTTTAATTAAATCCTACCTCGTTTCAATGCTCATTAAACCAATAACTACTGATGGAGTCATTTTGACCTCCTTTCGTTTTTTATTCTCTTCTGTGACTACATATTTTCAGAATTCCTTCTTGAAACTCGTGGACTTATACCTCAAAACTGATGAGGTGAAAAAAGATATGTGAGAATAGATAATTTTGGGTGAAAAATTGCGCGTTTTTTCAAAATTTACCAAGAACTACAGAAGGGAGTCATTTTTGACTCCCTACTATATTTTGATGTCCTTTTGTCACTAAATTTTGCAATAAAGTTTTGTGCATATATTTTTTCACCTGTCTACATATGTAACCCTGAAGTTTCCTGAAGATGTATTTCAATTTAACATGTCAAATTTTTACATATTCCCTTGTGTTTAACCTGCTTGTAATTACTGTTAATTGCTGAACAAAATATAAGCTTGTTTAACTCTAGGTCTCTAACTTATTCAAAAGAAGTTGGTTTGTATTTCTAAGGTAATCTAGCAGGAAGACAGTAAATCTGGAAATAACTTATACTAACATTCAGCTGAAGAGACACAGAGAACAGACGCAGACATACGAGCTCTGAAGACTCATACAGTAAATGATTATTATTAAGAAATATTTTAGGCTGCCTTGACCAACAGAATCAGTCAGCACACCTACTTAGAATGGGCAGAAAACAGATAAAATTTCTTTTAGTTTCATTATCATTTCTATTTTTCAGCAGGGAACTATAAAGAATTAAGGAATTTGTGAGGAATATGGAGAAAGACGTTTGATAAAGCCTCAGATATACAGGTCTACTTTGCCATCCATACCGGATAATGAATCGAATACCGAAATGGCAGGAACATGTATTTGATTTCTTGACAGTGATGAAGATTTCATTCCTCAGAACATATCAAGTGAATCTGAAGACTCGAGAAGAACAAATCCAGAAGGTAAGTAATTATGAGTATTTAATTGTCTTCCACACACTGAGTTAGGGCCTGTGCACACTAGCATAATTCAGGCATAATGCCATCGGATATTCTAGCCGCAATACAGCCGTACACTTCCCGCTCATTAATTGCCTTAAGCTCCCGTCTCCGAACCCCGGGCCTGAGCCGCTGTCATGGACAAAGCAATCGCTTGCTTACCGCGCAAAGACGGCATCTGTCCCCATACAGCGGCTCTCAGCCCGGTTTTGGAGCGGACATCAGGTATGAAACTCCGCTCTGTACATGAGCGGGCAGGTAACGGGCCGGATTGGTGGTGAGAATATCCGGAACGTATATTCCGCCGAAATCCCAGCCAGTGTGCACGACCCTTACAAACAAAAATATCTAAATATTCATCAACATTTTTCCATATATTCCTATCACAAATCAACTGGTGGATCCGGGCTCATGCAGTTATGTTGCCCTCGTGACCATCCTCCTGGTCGTGGACAGAAAAAAACAGCAAAACGTCCCAGAAAAGAAAGAACAACAGGTAACGATGGCGGCGAAGGTAATGCAACAACAAACACATCAGAGAAGGCGAATTCTGAAGGAATACTAGTTTCAAGCGGATGGTATTTCAATGGAAACCTTATTGAAATTGAAGAACACTTGCCTTGTGGCGTGACAGTCCAAAATATTCTTCCGAGAAGCACCTGGCCCTACAGGATACGCCAGAAGAAATATCATTATCGATAGTCCTTTGAGAGCGCATGGCGTTATTTTTTTGATCAAATATATTGACAACATATAAAGAAATGTACGCTTGCAGAAGCATGACATGAACAATAATTAACACAGTTTACTCTAACTGATGAGGAGCTAGAAATGCATCATTGCGATATTCTAATTCTCATCGAATATCGGGCACGAACCGTCACTCGATTAGCAGTATTGGTGTAATGTACTGGGGAAAAACCGGTTTTGGCAAAGCGACAATGTCATAGGGACCCCGCTTTGTTGAAGAATTAAGAGGTTTCTTTCTCAGATTTGTTGATGATAAATCTACTCTAATCGGTAGAGACTGCAAACGGACAAGTTTCTCTATATTCACTGTGTGTTGGACAGGTTTATTGAAAATTTGTATTGCGTGTTACAAACCTGGCCCATACATAACGGTGGAATGTGAGCAACTTTTTTTTTTTCCCAACAAAACTAGGTGACCAATCACGCAGTACAGCCTTCCAAACCAGATAAATAATGGCCAGCAAATATTGGCTAGCTTTTAGATAAGTAAAGCAAATATATTGGCAAATGGCTTCCCTTATCTAGGCAAAAGATGACACACAAACCCTTGCTGATGACCGTTATATCAGACCAATGTGGTAATGAACGTTATTGGACCCCCGTTTTTTGAAAAGAAGGCGCAATTTTACAACCGATAATTATTTACTTCAGTAAAATTAACTAAACAGCTAAAGACAAGCAAAGGAACAACCATCGTGGGGTAACACTGAAGAAGATAAGGTCGAGAATGCCTAAAGAAATAAAATCCATGAAAGAGAATTGTACAACCCTAAATAGTTTAGAAATGATACAATTTTTACACGTACAGAATATCAAGTAAAGGTCAACACAAATGTTGTCATATTGAGTTCCGCCTCCAGATGTTGTTGTTGCGTCCTGATTCCGCTAAAAAAAAACTCCAGAACACGGTAAAGTTTTTACAATGAAAACAAAGAAATATGAGTAGATGTAGTGGATCAGAAGTGCACGAAAATATACCACACAAACATGCACAAGGAAGATGGCCTGTTTCATTCGTCTAGCATTGAAAAATATGGCCTTAGTACTTTGCGGGTATAAAACCTGGATAATTTTCAAGCAGATTACTCCACCAAAAATGTCACGCGAATGGCATTTTTGCAAACCTTTGTGATAGAGGTGAGTGGTCCTTATTGTCACAGATAGGAAAAGGGTTCCCACTCCCAAGGTTTTTACATGCTCAGAAGTGATTGGTTCAAAACAAAAAATTTTGTGCCAGATCAAAAGAAAAGTGCAAGAAAAATAGATCTTGTCGGCAATTGTATGACATGTGGTAATCTCATTTGGGGCAATGTAACTGAATGCCCATAAATCAAGGCAATGTCCTAAAATCAAAACAACAAATGTTTAGAAGGTGAATTCGCGCCATATTTTCCATTTTTTTATGCTCCTCCACCTACATTTTCTCTGCTTGTTTGTTCTTCATTGTTGTTTTATATGTGTGCCTTTGAATAAAAAAAAAGTTTGAAAAAACGTCTATTATAATTATTGTATTTTCTGTAGAAAAATTAGAAAAAGCAGAAAAAAAACAATCAAAAGCATTACTGTTGGAATCTTCACAATAATTATACATTACAAAAAATAAATTATTAATAAATAACCAACAAATGAAACTCTAAAAAAATAAACAAAAACAAGCAAGGTGAGGTCAAATTACTCCTTTCAGTAGTTCTAGGCGGGTCACGATCCCGTATCCTAGTGTTAATGTGTCTGACTTGACTTACAGGAAAGTTTCTTCCAATAGAAGGCATTAGAGAGGCTACTGTTGTGTCTAGTCTCACCCTCTATCATTTTGAGAAAGAACTGCTTCACTCCAGCATGTTGGTCTGCCCTTGTGCACCTTCATAGTCAACATCCACCTCTCACTTCAATGGCACATGGTTCCTCACAGTTTATATGCCACTTATGCACAATGGCACTATATGTTCACTCACAATAAACTTTCTCCACAGCAGCACCCGAACATATTACAAACTGCACAGATTCCCAAATACCTCCGCTCTTGGCTCTAAAGTCAATGATCATCCTTTCTTGCAACTTTGATTTATAGCTCCTTTAACCATAACAGCAATAGGGATTTTGTGTGCATACAGCCTTCACACACCTTATATACCCACCAGGCCAGGATACCACACGGGGCTTCCTTTATGAGCTACATGCTGCCGAAATTGAAAGTACTAAGTGGTCAGACCACTGAAGCAGAATAATATTAAATTTTTACAAGTACATATTTGATAAGATATAGGCACAGAATCTTTGACAGACCAGGAAATTGTCATGAGCCACAGTATTGCTCGTTCCCAAAGCCAATGGCACAGGTACTAACCTAAACTGTTGCTCTGTGTTGTGGCAACGTGATAACTCCCTCCTGGCCTTTGTATAAAGTGCTCACACACTGCTCTTCCTTGATCTGAAGGACGACATACATTTTTGGATGCATTTAACGCAATAAGACGATGATCATGTGGCATACTGTGCGTGACACATATTGCGGGTGTTTTATAAGTACTCGCTGGCCAGAGCGTACTTCTAAAACATGGCCTGCCGCCTCCCAATGACTATCACTGAATTTTAAAGAAAAAAAAAAAAAAATATATATATATATATATATATAGTATAGTATATATATATATATATATACTATACTATATATATATATCTATATAATATATATAATATATATATAATATTGTGACGATCCACTCTCGTCAGGACGCCCTCTCTGTGCCCGTCCTGGGGTATTTCGCTCCGGAAATCGCCGTCTTTCGTAAACGGATGGCACTCCGACACAGGCTTCAGGTTAAAACTGTCCTCAACCACTTTATTCAGATATAGCTACTAAACATAAACCAATAAACAGAAAACCTAAGGCCGTCTGCCACTGACTAAACCGTTAGTAGACAACCCTCTCTAACATGAACCTGGACCTACTGTCCAGCATCATACAACCATAACCTCATAACTCACACAGAGCCCTAGCTGGTTCCAGCTTTTCTAACCCCTGTGGTCAAGAGCCCTAACTCCTCACTCCTCTTCTGCACTGCCATCTAGCAGACCACGCCCCCTGTAAACCTAAAGACCCAGGCTATTTATATAGGTACCCATGGAGCCCTATCCAAAAATTGGGCCTTGAACAATGGGAGTTCTTCCCTCCCACCTCACCACTAGTGGGCAGAAATAGGCCAACTACCTGTATTTCCCTGTCAAAATAAAAAAAAAAAAAAAAAAAAAAAAAAAATAAATATATATATATATATACTATAAATATATATAAATATATATATATATATATGTGGTAAATATATAATATATATATATATATGTATATATTATATATATAATCTATATATATATTAAATGATTATATATGTATATATAAATATATATGTAATGTGTATGTTGTTATTAAAATATATATATATATATATATATATATATATATAATATATATATAATATATACTTATATATATATTTAAAAGCTCTCCTCTAATCCAGGCTGGGATCTCTCTGGTCTTTCTCTCCTCTTCTCCCTTCAGAAGGAGACATCACCGCTGCCAAGCCACTGATATAGCTTTGTCTCTAACTTACATCAATGTCCAGAGCTGTTCCCTTCTGAAAGGTGATGTAATAAGAGGCACATGACCACAGTAGCCAATCAGCACTTCTGAAAGGTGCTGTAAGCAGAAGCACATGACCACAGCAGCCAATCAGCAGCTGCAGAGGTGACATCTCATTCAGAAGAGAACAAAGACCAGAGAGACCCAGAGCTGGAACCGAGGAAGTTGGCTCTAGACTGTTTTTATATATTTTTTTTTCAGGGGGTTTGGTGAGTGGGGGTGTTGTACTGGAGCACAGGAAGACTACTTTACTTTTTTTTAGGATCTGGACAACTCCTTTAAGATCTACGCCTCTCTTCATTTCTTCTCAGGTACGTCCTGTCTGTGGAACAACAAGTCTCAGCCATCCCACCGCATTATATTTCTAGCTTGTCACTGCTTAGTTAAATGGTATGTCCTGTCTGTGAAACAACAAGACTCAAGCCATCCATACCGCATAATATGTCCTAGCTGTCTCCTGCAAGTTTAAATGGAACTCCTTACTGTGGAACAACAAGTCTCAGCCATCCCACCGCATTATATGTCTAGCTGTCTCTGCTTAGTTTAAATGGTACGCTCCCTGTCTGGTGAACAACAAGTCTCAGACCATCCACCGCATTATATGTCTAGCTTCTCTGCTTAGTAAAAATGTACGTCCTGTCTGTGGAACAACAAGTCCAGCCATACCCTCCGCATTATATGTCTAGCTGTCTCTTGCTTAGTTTAAATGGTAAACGTCCAGCTCTGTGGAACAACAATTCTCAGACATTCCCACCCAGCATTATATGTCTATCTGTCCTTGCTTTGTTAAAAGGTACTTCCTTCTGTGGAACCAACAATCTCAGCCATACCACCGCATTATATTTCTACTCATCCCCACCCCCAGACCTGAGAACAGGCCGGTTGGAGGAGATGCAATACTACTCTCTCCACACTGCACTTATCATGTCCTTCCTCCTGCAACCCTCCCTCTATATTTCCCCCTCCTTTGAGGTCCACACCCTCAGCCCTCTTTTTTCAGCCATTTTCCTCATACAGTCGCAGTTGACTACAGATCCCCCGCTCTCCCCGCCAGTTTCAGGATCATTTTTGCCGCCTGGCTCCCACACTTCCACTCTTTCTGAAGCCCACTCTCATCATTGGTGATTTCAACATCCCCATGATGACCCCATGACCTCCCTTCATCTGCCTCAAGTTTCTCTTTCAATAACCCCTCCTCTCATGGCCTCTTGCATTTTATAGACTCCCCAACCCACAAGTAGGGGAACTCTCTGGATCTGTCTTTCTGTCATCTTCCTCCAATTTCTAACTTCACAATTCTCCTTATGCTCTCCTATGACCAACAATCTATCTCCTATCATTATCACTATTCTCAGCCCTTCTCTTGACAAACCTGCCCATCATCCATACAGAAATATCCGCTCTAATAATAACTCAAACGTCACCAACACCATACAGTCCGTCACTGCCCCCAATCTCCTCCCTCTCTCCTGTCCAGACCCGGCTGTCAACACGTTACAAATGAAACCCCCCCTTTTTTCTCACAAACCACTCCTGGACATGTTGGCACCACTCACACAACCCCACCACCCAGAGTCAGACGCCCGCCAGCCTTGGCACACACCTCAACTCGATATCTCTCCAGCGATGTTGCCAGGTGTGCTGAGGCGGCTGTTATAAATCAAAGCTACCTGCAGACTTTCTCCACTACAAATTCATTCTCAGGACTTATCACACTGCCCCTTCACAGCGCCAACAAAAATATTACACCTCCCTCATCTCCACACTACACCACAACCCAAAACGCCTCTTAGACACCTCACACCCTCCTAAACGCCCTAAAGCGCAGGCTCCCGTCACTGACCTCTGTGCTGAAGACCTGGCCACTCACTTCAAAACAAAATTGAAAATACGATCCTTCTAAACATATCACAGTCCCCAACATAATACCCATCTGTCCCCTCCACGCAACGTCCTCTAATCTACTCGCAGCCCATGACCCCGACGCCAGAGGAAAGAAGTTATCCACGGCTTCCTCCTGACTGCTCGTCCCACCCACCCCTGCTCTACGACCCCAATCCATCCCCACCTCGTCCAGTCTAAATCTCAGCCGCTCATCACAGCTGTCCTCTCTCACCTTACTGCTAATCTGTAACCACTCACTCTCCACTGGATCATTTCCATCTCCTCAAACACTCCAACATAAAACCCCTTTACTAAAAAGCCCTCACTGGGAACCCACCTGTGCTGATAACTACCGACCAGCTCTCTAACCTGCCCCTTCATCTCTAAACCCTGGAACGCTTGGTCTACTCTCGCTTAAATCCGCAATCTCTCTGCTAACTCTCTCATCTTGACCCGCAGCACATCCAGGATTCCGCACCCTACGACTCCACGGAAACTGCCTTAGTTAAATTCTCAAATGACCACCTAACAGCAAAATCTCACAGGTAACTACTCATATGTTGCTTCTCTTGGATCTCTCTGCAGCATTTGACACTGTTGGATGCACAACATCCCTCCTCACAATGCTCAGCACCATTGCATCCATGACAACCGCTCTCCGCTTGGTTCCCGTCCTACCTCACTGAACCGCTCCTTCAGTTGCCTCTATTCTGAATTCCACCACTCTCCTCTTTACCTCTTTCTGTTGGGTTCCTATGGATCAGTTTCTAGGTCCTCTCCCTCATTTCATTGAACACAGCCCCCATTGGACAAACCATCATTAAATTTGGCTTCCAGTAAACCATCTCTATGTCGGATGACACCCAATTATAACCATCCTCCCTTACATCACTCCACCTTGCTACAAAACAACCATTGACATGCTGTCCCCTGTCCTCCTGACATCATGTCCTCTCTCCATCAGTAACTAAACCTCACTAAGACTGAACTCTTACATGTCTTTCGCCAACTACTAACCACTCCCACTCAGCTATTTCTGTTTTCCTGTATGTGGAACCACCACCATTTCTCCTAGGCAAGCAGGCACCCGCTGTCTAGGTTTTAATATTGGATTCTGATCTGACCTTCCTCCCCATATATCCAATCCTTGAACGCTCCCTGACACCTGCACCTCTAGAATATCTCAAAATCCGTCCATTTCTCACTGTAAACGACGTCAAAACTCTCATTACACTGCTCTTTATTCATTTCTCGTCTTGACTACTGCAACACCTTTCTAATCGTTCTCCCTCTCTGCAAACACTCCCCTCACCATCTGTCAGAATGCAGCGCCAGTCTTGTCTTCTTCACCAGCCGCTATAACTGATCCTCTACCCTGTGTCATTCACTGCACTGTTTTTCCCATCCAGTACATTATGGATACAGTAAAACTCAGCACTCTCACCCATAAAGGCTCTCACAGCGCTGCTCCTCCCTACATCTCCTCCCAGTCTCCTGTCTAACCGCCCTACCCGTGCTCTCCGCTCTGCTGATGATATCAACTACAATTCCTTCAATCATCCCCGAACATTCCCATGCCAGCCTACAAGAATTTTACACGTGCGGCACCAATTCTCTGGAATATGCTACCGCGGTGATCCGGCACATTCACAACCTCACGAGTTTATTAAGAGTGGTCCCTGAAAATACATCTTTCCCTCGTCTGGGCCCACCAAGATCCCTAACTGCTATCACAACACCATCTGACCCCACTCCCTGCACTAGGTCACTCACAGGCACTTATCTGTATATACACACACACGACCCACTTTATTAGGTACACCTGTCCAACTGCTCGTTAACACTTAATTTCTAATCATCCCAATCAACACAATATGGCTCAAACTCATTGCATTTATGCATTAGAACATGGTCAAAACAATCTCCTGCAGTTCAAACCGAGTAATCAGTAATGGGGCAAGAAAGGTGATTTGAGTGCCATTGAACGTGGCATGGTTGTTTGTGCCAGAAGGGCTGGTCTGAGTATTTCAGAAACTGCTGATCTCCTGGGATTTTCACGCATCAACCAATCTCTAGGTGTTACAGAGAAAGGTCCGAAAAAGAAAAAACATCCATTGAGGCGGCAGTCCTGTGGCGGAAATGCCTTGTTGATGCCAGAGGTCCAAGGAGAAATGCAGACTGGTTCGAGCAGAAAGAAAGGCAACAGTGACTCAAACAGCCACCCCGTTACCAAAAAAAAAACCAAGGAAGGCAAAGAGCAACACTAACAAACCACCCCCACCCCCCGCACAGCTACGGCGACCTTTGAGTCATTAATGGGGCTACAGCAGCAGAAGAACCCACATCCGTTTGCCACTCCTTTTCAGCTAAGAACATGAAACTTAGGCTCCCAATTTGCCCAAGCTCATCGAAATTGGAAGTAGAATGATTGGGGAAAAACGTTGCCTGGTCTGATAAGAACTCGATTTCTCCAGCGACATTCGGATAGTAGTGTCAAAATTGTGCATCAACAAACATGAAGCATGGATCCTCCTGCCTTGTAACCAACGGTTCATGCTGGTGGTGGTGGTGTCATGGTGTGGGTAATATTTCCCTTGGCACTCTTAGGCCCCAAGGTACAATTGAGCATTGTTTTCAACACCTTGTTGAATCTAATGCCATGAAGAAATGAGGCAGTTCTGAATGCAAAAGGGGTGTCCAACCCGTTACTACAAGTGTACCTAATAAAGTTGCCGGAGAGTGGAATTACATTCTGGGTGGCAGTTCCAATCCATTTTTTCCAATAAACCGACCCCCTATTATGAAACATGGCTGGTCCTTGTAAAACTTGCACTTCTTAAACCTGTATTTTCACCCCATACACCCTAATTATGATTGTAAGCCTCTCACGAGCAGGGACCTCAACACCTGTGTCGTCATTTGAAGATACTTTTAATGTGTAATGACTGTATGTTTACCCTTGAATTTGTAAAGTGCTTGGAATATTGATTGGCGCTATATACAAAAGATATAAATAATATTATTATTATTATTATTATTATTTAAGATCCCACACTGGGTGTTGTATAAATTGATTTTCAAGGGCAATACTAAAGTTTACTGTCGTTAGACCTGGAGCATCAATACAAAAAAAAACAATACTTGTATGTATACTCAGCAAACTCAGTCATGAGACCCATCATATCTACAAGTGCATAAGAACAATAAACAACCATCTACTCTACAGTTCATCATTACTCTTAGTTTATGAGCCCGGCCCCCAAGTTGTTGGTATATTAACCAGCACCTACACCCCAATAAGCAACCTATTCTGTGGTTTTCGTCTCCATGACTCAGCATCAACTTTCTGAATTTATAATGTAGTAATTGATACTCCTAACTAAACTACTTTTGTAGTTGTAATGTTGTATATTGGTGCTTTATATAACAAAAAATCAAATTAAGGCTAAATCCTGTAAAATGTTATTTGGTAAATGTGATACAGTATGCCATAAAAACAGCTAAATCCTAAACCAATGCAACATTTGTAATATACAGATAGGTTAGAAATAGGCAGAATTATCCATCTCTCTAATGTAAGACATGTTATTATACTTCAGCATCTCCTGATCTCATTTTCAAGCAGAGTAAATAGCTTTGTACAGAGTAAGATGACAATTGGTTCTTCTCTTAGAAGTGCTTGTCAGACAGTAACTCATCACTGACATATGATGTACAGTTACGTGATGAGGTCGGTAGGGAGGCATGGAGGGGGCTCACTCACTGAGCACGCTCTATGCCAGGCAGGTAATGGCTGAGACTTGCTGCTAGCACCCAGGATCAGAGAGAGCACCGATTCCAGCATTTTATCCCCATAAATTTAGTGGTTAACACAACCTCGGCCTGTACAGAAGCAGCAACCATTAACACCATGATATAAAGGCACAGAATGTTAGCTCAACTTTATCAATGGCCCTTCCTTAGAGAGAAGATCAGATATCACAGAAATGTGTGATATCACGGTCAAGCTGACTCTGCTACATGTGTATGGGATTAGGGAATTATGTGCCCCACCTCAAGATTGAAAGTTGTCATGGCAGCCTGGGGTCTAATGAAGACCTCCATGGTTGCCATCTTATTACTTATATTACATTGTGCTATATACCATGGGTTTTGTCTTTCAATTCCAGATTCCTTCCACTGTGGAAAAATCATACAGGTAGGTGAGTGAGTGTGATTGTCTGACAAAGGAAACATATGTCATTTCAAATTGTGCAGAAATGAAACCTGAAAAGCCAAAAAACAGATAGAAGATAAAGTAAAAAAAAAATAAAAAAAGGAAAGGAAAGGAAAGGGGTGGAGGAAGGAAAAGTGCACGACTCTTGTGTAGTATTTTAGCACCACTGGTGTAATATAAGATATGAAATCTTGCTCATCTGAGCTGCTTGTACATAAATATGGTACAACCAGTGTTCAGGAGTATTTAAAATACAAGTAATTAAAATAGTATTTAAAATACTTGTCAGGTATTTGTATTTTGTAATCAAAATACTTTTTTTATTCAGTATTTTGTATTTGTAATTAAAATACTTTTAGGAAGTATTTTAAGTATTTTAATTACTTTCTAAATTGAAAACAAATGTAATTTAAATAACCCGCCTCACCACACTTAAAAAAACCCAACAGCGCAAGTCACGTCATCACTCTCGTTTCTCGTATCTCGTGTGAGGTGCGACAAGAGGAGAGAAAATTCCAGCGCGTTCCAGCAATGCAAGTCCACCTTGTAGTGAAGCGTGATTTATTTTTAGTTTTTAATCATCTCGATCGCGTAATCCATTCCATAAAATTACTTTATATACTTGAGTATAAGCCAACCCGGATATAAGCCGAGGCCCCTAATTTTACCACAAAAAACTGGGAAAACCTATTGTCTCGAGTAGTAGCCGAGGGGGGGAAATCCACCATTGCCGATAAAAAGTCTGGTCATGTGCATTACAGCTTAGTAACTCCATGTGCCTCATAGTAATAGCAGTTAAACCCCATCATGTCCCTCACATTAACCCCTGTGTGCCTCAAATAAGAGTTACTGATATGTGAGAGACATGGAGGTAATAATTAGGTATCTTCATAATTAAGGTCCTTTATTACTACCCCCATGTGTCTCACATATTAGTAACCCTTATATATGGCACACAGGGGTTAATATGAGGGACATGATGGGGTTAACTGCTATTAATGTGAAGCACATGGAGTTACTGAAACTAAATTAATATCCCCAAATGCCTGACATTAATAGGCACAGTAACTAAAGGAAGGTACCTGTATGTTTCTCTTTACTGTAGCATCCTCTCCTCCATGTGACAGACATCTTCTATAGGAGTCGGACACAATGAATCCTGGCCACTGACATATCTGCAGGGTAGATGCTAATCTTAGTGGGCTAAAGGACCTCTGATCCATTCTTTGTTTTTATTAAATTTTTTGTTTACATTTTTCAAGTATTTTAGTATTTGGAAAATACTTTTGAAGTAGTATTTAGTATTGGTATTTAAAATACTTTGGGATTAAAGTATTTAATATTTGTATTTAAAATACTTCAGTCATAAGTATTTTGTATTTAAAATACTTTCCCAAAGTATTTTCCCGAACACTGGGTACAACACATATAATCACTTTGATTCCAGGATCAGTATTAGGCTGCCTGGCATCACAGTCCTCCTTGGGTCCGGCACAATACGGAACAAAAAGGGTCATTATAAAAACCTTCTGTAAAATAGAAATAAATCCTATGGAAGCTCTCAGGCGCCAAGACTGCGAGCACTAATTGTAGAACTGACGCTCCACAATCCGGGTGTTAACGTGTCGGTTTATTGGCTCTTAAAATTGAATATTAAAAACCGAATCATGGTATATCCATACAATCTCTACGCGTTCCACGCTCTCGCTCGGTGCACTTCTTCAGAAGTGGTGTACTAGCATTAGATGAAAGCCTTTATCGGTTATATAAACTAAAGCAGAGCAAACGTGTTTTTTACTTACACAGGGATTGTGGAGCGTCACTTCTATAATTAGTGCTCACAGTCTTGGCGCCTAAGAGCTTCCGGTAGGATTTATTCCTATTTTTCAAAAGGTGTCTTAGGAAACATATATTAAGAGACCAATAGGGGACAGAGAACCTTGGTTGAACTTCATCGACATACTGTATGACTTTTTTCAACCGTACTATGTATGGTAACAATTTTTCTACACTTATGAGGAATATGTTCAGGGCTGAACTGGGACCATAAACCCACCCTGACACTCAAACCAAACCAGACCTCATACAATGTTACTTCCCAACTACCATATCATGAAGAAAATAACATTGCTCTATGCAGCACATTTCATTTGGTCTCCAACATCACTACTCCCTTAATCCACACAACAGAATGAGAATAGAGGTAAAACATAAAGATGCGTAATCATCACACAAATAATAATACCATTCCCACTAGAAATTAATTCTAATACATACTGGGTCCTCAAAATTAATTATAATAATCATTGTACCCCCAGAAATTAGTCACATTGAACACTGTGCCCCCAGAATGTAATTGTCTTACATAATGAACACCTGAAAATGTATTATATTACATATATAAAAAGTGTATATATATATATAAAAAAGGCGATCGCGCTCTGTTCGCTGTATAAGGTGCCAACTTAATCACAAGCAGTCCCCAAATAATCAAATTCCAAAATATGCAACCCCCATGCAAATAGTATAAAACAGTGTAAAACACACCTGTAATAGTGCAACCACTTCCCCAGAGATTCTCACTGGATGCTCACATCAGCCAGGAACCTCGCGCTAATCCAGGTTTCTGTCCACTTCAATCTTCAGTTGGTGGATTTGTCAGAAATAATATATAAAAACATACAAACAGTGTGGTGTGTTCACCGCTAATACGCTCCGGCCGGCAGCGTGCGGGATCCACATATACAGGCTAACAGACTAGAGTGACGTCACTAAGGCTGTAGCTAACGTAAGCCGAGCAGGCATACAAGACCTAATATTACATATTACAATAAGGACCCTTGATGGTCCAGCTCAGAGATGAGTGCGGGGAGGGATACAGAGAGGACTGTGCAGCTGTATCTCTATGGCTTTACAGTCTCTCTATGATCAGGCAGAACAACACAGCAATGCTCTGCCCAGAGAGACAGACAGTGGCAGGTGGAGCACTGACTGCCCGGCCCACAGGGAATCTGCCCGGTCCAGTCCTGAAGATGTTAGTGATATATTACAGAAGAAAATAAAAATAAATAATAATAATAATAATACTATTCCATTTTTCTTTTGATTTCTTAACATAATTATTTTTCACAGACCAAACATGGATTTTTTGAAGAAATCGCTTTTCCTCGTCCTGTTCCTTTCATTAGTTTCCATTTCCTTCTGTGATGAAGAGTAAGTATCATATAATAGACTGAAACCATGAAATACAGGATTAGCCTAATTTTCTAAAATATACAATAATATATCAATAGGGCATCATGTTGTGATTGGTGGGGTCTGGCAGCTGGGACACCCACTGGTCCTGTCAATGCTTTTTCCTGCCAGCAGTGCCCTTGGTCTCTAAGCAGGGAACTGCACTGTGGCTCCATTGAAGTGAGCGGGTGATGCCACAGTTCCATGTACAGCTAATGGCTGGAAGCACCACTGTGGAGGGGCTACTTAGAAGGGGCTGTCACACTGGACCAGTTCAGACCCTCACAGACTATATAGTACTGACTTAACCCCTGCAGAAATAGGTGGGTTGGATAGACAGTATTTTTTTTTGCATAAAGCCATTTTACCACATATAAATGCTATAGATTATTGAGATTGTGGGGAGGGAGGAGGAATTGGGCAGCAGAACAGTGTGCAGCATCATTCCTTAATCCTTTAGATGCTGAAGACGTATTTACAGTACCTTGGCATCTAAGAGGTTAAATTGCCAGGATCTGAGTCATCTCCAATCCTAGCTGCTATTGGCAGATCCTGGCTGTAATTCCCAGCTGTTACCTGCTGCATATGGAGTGGACTCAGCAAGTGAGCAACCTCCATACCCCCTTATTGGCATTGGGACGTAACTGTACATCATATTTCGCTAAGGGGTTAAGTTCTGGATGTTACTTAGGTGTGCAAACACCACACAACCTCCCTCCTCACCACCTTCCCGAGGTCACAGCCACTAACTGGTGTGTCACATGGCAGGACAGTGTTCTCATGGGACACTTATGGCATGGTTGTCAGTGGTTCATCATCCAAACCCCAGATATTCTGGAATTTCAGAACAGGTGCTGTGGATTGTAGTCTATCGTGATTGTGTCTATAATCCAGAGAATAGCAACTGCCTTAATATCCTCGGCTATTATTTTCCAATAAATGTGAATGACCCTGTTCACACCAGTGAGGCCTCTGCTATAACAGGGAGATTGGACTGTCTCACCTGGCAATACACACTGCTGTCATCCATCTAAGTCCACCAAACACTAGTCCACGGACCAGCACTTGAGCAAAAGTGTTAAAAGCAGTAGACTTTATTCCATATCACATCATAACAAGGACTTCCAAATGTACCAAAAACATCCTTGTGCAGAGTGAACCGCTGACGCATTTCAGACCAGCAAATCTCACAATAATAATGATAACCTATTTCATTTAACAGGCTTTTATTTTTATTGTTATATATGTTAATGGCACTGTCGAGGGTGGAGTTACACCGGGGGTGACGTCTAATAGAGTGTTCATGATGTTGGGGGTAGCTCTGAGTAGGACTCATTGTAGACGGAAATGATTCAACAGTTTGCTTTGCATAAAATGTTTTTTGTACATTTGGAGATATCTTTTCTATGACGTCATATGATGTCTACTACTTTTATCCCTTTTCCTCAAGTTATAGTTATATAATGAACATGGGTATAAAGTCCAGACTTTCAGCTTTCATTTGAGGCTATCCACATTACAATTGGATCAAGCATTTATTAGTTACAGCTCCTTTTTAATGCTCTGCCGGCCTTTACTGCTGTGGTTTTCAGTTTGTTTGTGGCCTTTCTGTCTGAAGTTTAGTCTGTAACAAGTGAAATGCTGCTCAATTGGGTTGAAATCAGGTGACTGACGTGGCCATTCAAGAATATTCCCCTTCTTTGCTTAATAAACTCCTGGGTTGCTTTGACTTTATGTTTTAGGTCATTGTCCATTTGTATTATGAAATGCCCACCAATAAGTTTGGCTGCACATGGCTGGATTTGAGCACACAGCATGTCTCTGAATACTCTTCAGGATATTGGTGTATCAATATACAAATCTACCATAAAGAGTAGACTCCATGAAAGTAAATACATGGTGAAAGCCACTCATGAGCCTCAAGAATAATCAGACTAGATTAGACTTTGCTAAAAAAAAATCAAAAAAAGCCAGCACAGTTCTGGATGAACATTCTTTGGACAGATGAAACCAAGATCAACCTCTACCAGAATGATGGAAAGAAAAAAGTATGGTGAAGGTATGGTACAGCTCATCATCCAAAGCATACCATGTCATCTGTAAAACATGGCGGAGGCAGTGTCATGGTTTGGGCAATCATGGCTGCCAGTGGCACTGGGGCACTAGTGGTTATTGATGATGTGACAGAGCACAGAAGCAGCCAGATGAATTCTGAGCTATTCAGAGACATATTAGGTGGCATGTATGAACGGGACTGCGCCAGAAATCTTGCGTCTTTTCAGCCTGATATCAGATGCAGCCACGTTTGCTACATTTTTAAATGTCACGCACGCCATTGTCAGGCGCATTACATAGCGCCCACGGCACTTTGTGATGCATCAGATTTTGGGTGGCGGGGCGCACTAGAACTGTACGAAGTATAGACTTATAGCTTCACTACAGCATTTCTAGGCGCATAACTGCTGGAACAGGTAGAGCACTTTAAAGGGGTGTAAATGAGTCAGAAATGTCGTAAAAGTGCTTGAATGTGCATCATTTATGACCCACTGTAGACCGGGTTCATAAATCAGGCGCTGAAAGTCTGGAAAGTATGTTCATGTATAACTATATCACAGAAAAGGGGTCCCGAACACCATGGTAGGTAATGGAAATTCATGGGTGCTCAAGTGGAAAAGGGTTGGCTGGACCCTGTGTACATAATATAGCCATGATCCACTGCACTCCGATGTAATGCTTAATGTGTATAGTTTTATTACAAGTATTAGGTCAATAGATCATACACATTGATATAAAATAGTGTTTTAGTAGAACTAGATTACTGCATAAGTATCAAAATACACAGCAAATATCACAGATGTCTATTGTCGATGTCTCGGCATAAAATGCCTTTCTCAAGAAACATCAGATACGCAAGAGCTGTGTTGGCTTCTTCACACAGCTACCCGGTGACTCCGTGGGCGCCCTCCTTCCTTTTCTAGTTTTTACTTAGGCATTTCCACCTTTCTCCTGGACAACTCTATTCAGTTTTTTTGGCAGATCTTTACTTTAGACCCTCCCCTTCCCCCTGTGATTGTCACCTGCTAATTATCTCCATTAGTATCAGAGGGCGCCTCCAGAGGTCAATGCATTTCAAAGCAGAAGAATAGAGATAAAATAAGTTGTGACTATTTTATTCATTGACATGGAAGGACGGTGATGATGGACCTATGACAGGTGATTCAAAGGTGACACCCCAAGACAGTTTGAGTGACATGCATTGTGTCATCTCTCAACCCAGGATTGGACTGGCCAACCGGGAGTCGGTGAATCCCCTGGTGGGCGCAGAGCTCCATGTGAGATTTCCACATAGAAGGCAAGTGGGTAGATGTCCGTTCACCTTGCCACTTGTCTTCACTGTCCGAGCGGCACAGCGGCAGGCGAGTCTCCTCCCTCACTGGCCTCTGCCTCCTCATGATACTCACAGTCTCGGTGGGTGGCCAGTGAAGACGTGGCTTGCTGTTTCCTGCCTAAGAAGTGTGTCTCCCATGGGGGGGCAGCGCTGAGGCAGTAGAGACAAGCAGAAGCGCCAGCTTTATGTAAGTCATATACACAGGGCCATCTTTTCCTTTGGGCAGGGTAGACCAGAACAGGGGGCTCTCTGGGGTAGCCACTCGAGTGATGTGACTCGGCCTCAGCGGCAGTTCCGGGCAGCACATCTTTCACCTGTGCCACTATATCTCCTAGGCTAACAGCCCATAGACTTCCGGTCTAGGAGATCCTGTGAGCAACGTCCCGGCATAGGTGATGTGATAATGTCATGCTGCTCACACCAAAAAACAGCTCTCAGAGCAGGATCACCAGCGGGAGAGTCCAGAAAGGAGAGTTGCACTTTTTATAATTTTTTTTCAAAGTCAGAGGGGCCTATAACCTATAGGGGGCTATATACAAGGGCCTATAACCTACAGGGAATTATATAGAGGGGCCTGTAACCTACAGGGAGCTATACACAGGAGCCTATGACCTACAGGGAGCTATATTTAGGGACCTATAACCTAAAGAGGTCTATAGACAGGGGCATATAACCTACAGGGGCCTATAACCTACAGGGGGCTATATACAAGGGCCTATAACTTAAATGGGGCTAAAGACAGAGGACTATAACCTACATGGTGCCTATAACCTACTGTGGCCTATCTACAGGGTACATTTTACCTACAGGGGCCTATCTACATATCTACAAGGGGAAGTATATCTACCTGTACCTAGAGGGGACTATATACCTACAGGGGGCTATATATGTAAGGGGTAGTATATCTACTTGTACCTACATAGAGCAGTATACCTATTTACAGGGAGCTGAATACTTACATACAGGGGCCAGTATATCTTCCTACAGGGGGCCTATAAATCTACCACGAGGGGGGCTGTAAACTCGTCTACAGGGGGCAGTATATCTACTGTAGGAAGGCACAAGGTGCAATCGTGGACGGTCGATATGTGTCACCGATCTGCCTGAGGTCGGTGAAATAAAACCTCATTTGTTCTGGTGTCAGCAGCAGCAGGCCTCTGACACAGTTTTGTATTTTGTAGTATGGCAGTAATGCCGTGATCCAGGTCGGGCTTTATTGGAGCAGAGTTGTGCGGGATGGACTGCTCCCATATTCCGGTCCAGGGCTTACGAGCCCTATAAAAGGCCAGCAGGCTCAGGTGAGAGGGAGTGTGGTTACCTACCTTGTCTAAATTGCTCAGTTGGGCCTTGCACTCCAGAGAGAGACTGAGACCTGCATGTGGGTTCCTTACCCAGGGACCCAGAGTACGGTACTGTACTAATGCCAGTGACTGTTGGATGTCTTTTGTTTGTTGGCTGAAGCAAGCCTGCCATTTATTTGCATGTTTTGTGGACTGCACCAATAAATCTTGCCGTGTTTCACACTTAGGGACTGCTTCCGTTTGAACTAATCCGTACACTACCTACTGGGAGCTGTATACCTATTATCTACTGGGGTCTAGATATCTTATTAATTTTGGAAAACATTACTATCTAACTAGTTAATGGGGGGCGCCCATAATAGAGGTAGCAATTGGTTGGGTAGTGCTGATAACATGAGAAGTCTAAGACATTTGTGTGGTAAATTCTGCAGGGACGAATTGTAGTTTGGAGAAGTTGTCATAGCGGTCTGGACCGGATGGTTAAGAAAAGGGAAGAAGAATGATTCAGAGAACTACAGATCAGATAGGATGTCTCCTGTGAGTCCCTGATGCCAGGGGTTATCTTACTTACTGAGTTGGATCAGTGCTGTAGTTACTGTCATGTAAGGTGACTTGAGCTGGTGTCTGACCACTATGTGATCTCTCTATATGGCGTTGTTGTAGGTTATACCTGAGCTGGTGTCTGACCACTATGTGTTCTC
The DNA here is from genome assembly GCA_025379985.1 of Phyllomedusa bahiana. Taxonomy (NCBI): domain Eukaryota; kingdom Metazoa; phylum Chordata; class Amphibia; order Anura; family Hylidae; genus Phyllomedusa; species Phyllomedusa bahiana. The sequence continues at coordinate 37,471 of JAODAL010016210.1, read as the reverse complement.
TATATGGCGGTTTTGTAGGTTATACCTGAGCTGGTGGCTGGTGTCTAACCACTATGTGGTCTCTATATAGTGGTGTTCTAGGTTATAATTGAACTGGTGTCTGACCTCTATGTGGTCTCTATATGGCGGTGTTGTAGGTTATACGTGAGCTGGTGTCTGAACACTCTGTGGTCTCTATATGGCGGTGTTGTAGGTTATACCTGAGCTAGTGTCTGACCACTATGTGGTCTCTATATGGTGGTGTTATAGGTTATACCCGAGCTGGTGTCTGACCACTATGTGATCTTTATATGGCGGTGTTGTAGGTTATAATGTGTATCTTTATACCTGTGAGTGATGTTGTTGGATTGAGGACCCCGTGCACTGCTCTGCACAGCTCTGCGAATAATGCAGTTAAGATGTTATTGCATACATACAGCCCCCTCTGCATGTATCCAGGCCTCCGTTACCTGCAATCTCAACTCTTGCCTCCATCCTCACATGAACTTCCAGCTCCTGCACAGTGTTTGGGCGAGGATACCAACACCGGCTCCTTCGGACTGAGGGCCCTGTCACACTGGGAAGGGGAGCAGGCCACACACACGATGCCTGGGTGATGCAGGAGACATGATTACATATAGCCTGCAGACACAGGGCAACAGCTGTATACACGGGGGCTGTATATAGAGGAAGCCTTAAAGAGAGCTGTGTATATGGGAGGCTGTATACAGAGGGAGCCTTATACTGAGCTGTGTATATGGAAGGTTGTATATACAGGGGGCTGAGAATATATGGGGCAGTGTATATATAGGTGGGGATGAGGATATGGGGAACTGTATGTACAAGAAGCCTTATATGGAATTTTATTTACTTGGGGCTTAAGTGGGCACTGTATACACAAATATGACTTTTTTTCACTAGGGCTACAAATACTCAAATATATACCGAGAACATAAGCCTCGCCATTACTGACAGAGGACAATAAGCATAAAGTTCAATAAAATATTCTTTGTCTCCTAACACAGGAAAAGAGAGGAAGATGAAAAGGAGCAGAATGAGAGTGAGGAAGAGAAAAACAGTGAAGATGAAATGTTGAAGTATCTTGCGGCAGCGATGAGAAAAAATAACACATCATAACCCCGAGGAGCACAATTATCAGTAATGCTGCCAAAAATGGAATAAAGCAGATGTAACTGATATGATGGTCTGTCTTTTTTCTGAGCTACACTGAGTGGTAAATGTAGCTTTTATTTTTTAACTTCACAAGGTTTTATCAATGTTAGGCCCTTAACCCCATCATTACCGGAGCCAGTTTTGACTTTCCTGATAGAGTCCCATTTTTAAAATCTGAACACTGTCAACTTTGTGTGAGAAATAACCATTTTGCACGCTTTTAACTATCCATTTGATTCAGGAGAACGTTTTCTCGTGATCACATCTGTGGCTTCATGATAGTAAGAAATTTTGGTCCATCCAATCCCTAGTTTATATTTGAGTAAACATATCAAAAATATTGTGAAAATTTGAAAAAATGTGCTTTTTCAAAGATTCAATTATAATTTCTGCATGAATAGTGACTCAGATGTCTTTTTCACCTCATAAATAGTTCTGTAGTGGCGTATTACCCATTATGGGCTACGGTAGGTTGGCAGATATTTTAAATTTTTTTTTTTTAAAGACTCTATGGGGCTTTGTAGTTTATGTTTTCACATTTTCAAGAAATTTAGCGCAAATTGTCACAGTTCTGATGTAGTTTTGAAACGGCCTCCCCCCCACCCCCCCCCCCCCCCACCCCCACCCGATTGTTAGATACCCCATAATTGACTTCATTCTAAGAATCTACACCATTAACCCAACTTAAGGACACCAGCCATGTTTTGACCTTACTGACACTCAGCGCTTTTTTTGAATTTATCTGACATGTGTAATTTTTGTCGAGTTTAACTGTTTGACTACTTTTACACTATCAATGTGTATTCAGAGATTGTTTTCTGTGACACTTTGTTGCTTTAAGTATATTATGAAATTTTTTTACATACAAATTCCTTCATGGAATATCTTGGGAAAATTTTGCGATTTTGATTGTTGCAAAATTTCTGTGTGCAAGTCTGATAATTATTCAACCTCAAAAAATTTAGTACGTGCACTCTATCCATATGTCCACTATAAGTTGGCATCATTTTTTAATGGGCTTATTTTTTTTTTTTACGGTCATTAGAGGGCCTTTGAAATTTACAGTAGTAAATTTCTAAACATTTATCATGAAAATTTGCAAAACTATACATTTTATTTGTAGGTCGCAGCAAACTCCAGTTATATGACGTGGATACTAATTGAAGGGGCCTGCATTATGGTTAGCATTACAACACAACTTAAGGTATGTTAGACATTCTGTACGAAACTTGACCCGTTCAACTAAGTATTTTCAAATACACTATTTAGGATGTGTTGATAACCCTTATAGATATTTTTCAACAGATAAAATTAAAGCCATAAGAGGTGGTTGAAATTTTTTCTTCAAAATTTCAACTTCTTTTTTTTTGCTGATTTTTCCAACTTTTAACTCTCATTTATTCTCCGGGATTACGGTAAATGGTGACTAGGTATAAATGCAACGTTTATATCTAATTCCCCAGGTCTGCCGTTTTTTGCAGAGATCCATTTGTGGCCCTAGTGTCATTATTTGGCGAAACATAAGCCCAGGTATAGGAGGAAGAGCACCTACTATACTCTCGGGGTCATTTTGGTTATTGGGACAACCTTAAGGTGCTTAAACTAATATAAAACACCCCTAAATAGATCACGCCTTTTTGGATAATACTAATCCTTAAGCAGAATTTACATCATGGGGTGCACATTGAGGCTATGAATGACCCCACTGGTGATTCACTTAATTTTTTTTTCCACGCCACTCCCCGCAAGGCTTTGTTGAACAATTAAAAAATAATTTTTTATTCCAATAATCTGCATTTTTAGCTTATATAAGTGTCTTATATTCATGGAATCCTGGAAAAAAGAACCCCAAAACTTATGATTATAACATTTTCTTCCAAGTTTGGCAATTACCCTACATGTGGCGTGTTATACTGCTGTTTCTTGGCGCGAATGGCAGGGCGTATAAGGGGAGAGAGCGACTATTTGGCTTTGGGAACACAGAATTTTGGTCGGGGCACCTACTGTCCGCTTTTTGCAAAGGACCCCCAAAGTGGCACACAGAACAGAAGCCGAATACACTTCCCTTTCAGACACTTGTAGCACATTTTTGAGATTCAACACCTACACTCAGCGTGATCTCATATCATTGGGAATGATATTCTGCAATTTTAGGCAACAGGTGTTCCTTAGTTACATTTTTCTGTCTTTAGCATTGGGCATTGACAAACACCATACTTAATGGTAGGGCGCGAATACGCCCACTGTATCCGGACTATAATGTTTTTTGAGTTTAAATTTTACGCATTTCGTTGGCAGTGTAAAATGATGCGGTACACTTATTACTTATGGGGGCTGGGATACAATTGCCTTGATATAGCATTATTTATATTAGTTTTTTCTGTATTTATTTCTTTTACACCAGTAGAAAAACTAGTCTTTTTAAAAAATTGTGTTCTTTTATGTCTGTCTATTATGACAGCCATTTCTTTTATTATTTTGATGATGTGCAGAAGCTGGGTTTTAGCGGGACTTGCTTTTTGCGGATGAGTATGAAGTTTTTATTTACGGTACACAATTATGGGGTGCATGATGATGCATAATGTTCATCTCAATTATTTATTAAGGTTTTTGTGAGATGTTTTGAACAAAATATCACAGAATTCTTGTTGTGTTTTTCTACTTTTATTTTTTATATAGCGGTAACTGTTTATGGCACGATTATATGACATGGACAGTGCTTTATCGTCACAGGATCTAATCACCGAGTACATCACCTGTTACCCAAGGCTGTATAATTTATTTTACTTTGTTTTTAACTTGGCAATTATATACAAATAAAAAACTCACTCTTTTATTTCAACAGGATAAATACGTTTTTGGCTTTCTCAATAGTACTGTGAAACCAGACATTATAAAATTTTCTTCATCTGTGCCTTGGAGACTGTGATAGGGAGACCTTGTTTTTTGCAGCAGATGAGTTAAACATTTTTTATTAGTATCTCTCATTTTATGCGGAGGGACATGGCCTTTTTTGATCGCTTTATAAATCCAATTTTTTGGAGCACCTGGACTATAACCAACAGTTGATGAAAATCACATGCAAATAAAAAGTTGTTAAGTAGTTTTTTTAGTTTTAGAAAGGGCCTCTCACCACATGCAGTATCCGTGAGAAGTTAGCATTTAATCTTTCTGGCAGTCTGCTATATCCGAATTCTATAGGCGATACCCTATTTATATATGTTTTTTTATGGTGTAAGCACTTTAAAAAAAATAATAGAAAAGTAGTTTTTTTGTGTAGTGTATAACAACAATTATCTTATGTTGCTATCTTCTGTGAAGCATAATATCATATTTTTATTTTATCCGTTTTCAGTGTGTATATAGGATTTTTTCTTTGCGGGATGACATCTGACGTTTTATTTGGTACAACATCTTGGCTTTTTTTTAATTTTTTGATCACTTTTTATTCTCACTTTTTTGTGCACTGCGGGTTGAATATCATGAAAACTCGAATCAATTTAATTCACAAGTGATTGGTTTCTTTCGTTTTTTTATAGTTTGTTAATTATTCCTCTCTGGCCGTAAACCTGTTCTAGTTAATTAATTATGAATCAGATTTAGTGGGCACGGATCGTTTTTTGCACGCGGCGATACCATAATTATGCGGTACTACTTTATTTTATTGTTTGATCTCTTTATGGGGCACGATTGGCGTTTGTAAATGGGGGAAATGGGCGATGGACGTAGATTTGTTTTTTTTTTTTCGTGTGTGTGCTTTTACTGTTTTGCAACTTTATTAGTTTTACTTTTCCCACATAGGGCGCTTTTTGTGTCGAGTTGATCATTTAGATCGTCTTTCAGAATTATGGATATCAAGTCATAGCTTCGTTGCCTATGATATAGGTTCCTATGGAACTGTCAGTACCACACAAGAGGCTCCGCAGACATGAATTAACAGGGCTCGGACGGGCAATCGTGAATATACGTCAACAGACAAACCCGCGATAAGGCATTCTCTGCTATTCCGTGCTGTCTGTAGGAGGCAGGAGCCTGCCAACGATCATTCGATCCGGCGCGCGACTGCTGAAGCCGACAGGAGAACAGGATGGAGACGATCTCCTCCTGCCATCTTCTCCTTAGATAATATTTTGCGACTATAATTCCTTGACATGGTCAGCGATAATTAGGGGTTAAACCGGCACCCCCCCGGTGCCGATCCTGGCGGTCGGGGCCGAGATGCGGGAGTGTCAGCTGTAATTATACAGATGACACCCTGCGCCGATCGCGAGTCTCTGCTTATAGAGCGTTCTGCCGCGATCCTCACTGGAGATATTCCATCACCGTCCAGACTGCATTAACCCCCCACACACGATCCTGGAGGATCATGCGATAAATCAACCCAAGGTTCGTTTAAGGGGTTAAAGTATTCATACAGCATTTAGGATGTTTATGTAACACATTTAGGTGTTTCACTGGAATATAAAAGTGGAGGTCTGAATTTTCAAATTTTCTTTGTTTGCAGATTATTCACGGGACACACTAGTTGTAAGTGACATGATTGCTAAATTGATAATTTCCACATCTTTTCCACTTATTCGTCCAATTGTGTATTAGATATTATTATGTCGGCTCCTATGTGCGCTATATTGGAAGCTCAAAAATCTAACCAGCCCCAGACTATAGCGAGGATCGATCATACTGGTCCTATGGGGTTAATTGTCTATTTAACGATTTTTGGGTGATTTCATCGTTTTTGGACCCCTATCGGTGCTTTTAAACTTATCTAAATTCACTTATAACCACATCTAAATAGTACCAATATTGGGATTTCTAAACCCTTAATGGTTTACTATTCCAGGATTAGAAAGGGGTGTTGTGTGTAGTGTGATCCCACAAGGTGCTTTCTCATTTTGTGGACGTTGCGTCCAGGCTTATGATTTCTGGTTATCTATATTATGTGCGGGGGACCTAATTTTCGGCTATATGTGTGCCGTGTTTATGGCTTAAGGATGTTCTAGGATTGGCGTTGGTTTCTATAATATATGCTCCCCTAAATATTGGTTACGCAATGGTTTTTATAAGTTTGGTTTACCCTTACATGTGGGTGTGAAACTGACTGTTTGGAACCGTGCTTGCAGAAGCACAAGAGAGGGCTGAGCGATATTTGGCTTTTGGACCAGAGTTTTAGGTGGGGCCATGTCGCATTTGCAAAGCCATCCCAAAGTACCAGAACAGCCTTCAAAACCTTCAATGAGGTCACCCCAAATTATGATTCAACACCCCTCATGGTTCTAATCTAGTGGGTGTATTGACGCATTTTGGTCACACAGGTGTTCCATAGTTAATTTTTGCATTTGGGCAATGAAAATGAGCGGGGATATATGCAGTTGTTTCTCTGTATTTCTGGGCCTTGATCTTTACAGAAATTCGCAGTGCAAGAGGAAATAAAATGACAGTATAATCTTTACTCACATGGGTTCGGTCAGGTACAAGTGCATAAGAATAATCAAAATTTTATTTACAGTTTCCTTTTTTCTTGTTTTGTCTTTTACTTTTTTTTACGTTTTTACAATTTTGATCTTCACTTTTCCCATAGTGAAATATGTATGTGAAATTCAGATCACTGACTAAAAGGAGACTCTGTACACCAGCTGTGTGCTTATTATAATTGGTCACCAATGGGACTGTCAATCAAAGAGTGTGTGGCGATTTCTCAAAAATTCTTATTCGACTGACTTTGCTGAATTTCCTGACAAAACATTATTTTCGTCCCGATTTACTTCGGGATGAATCACGTTAAAAAATACAGCTATTTCTGGCTGCAGAGAGCCTGTAGGGGCGCTGATAGGGATACATTTGCCTGGCCATAATATTGCAGAGGACGCCTTGGTTTTGGTCTTTATACAATTCTGTGTTTTAGTATGACACGCAACAATGCACTGCAAGCAGCTATTACGCAATCGTTCAATCTAAAAAAATTACACTGGGCCCAATTATGGGGGCAAAAACTGACCAAATATAAAATGAGCGGGAAGCAGAACTGAGAAAGTCAATAGGCGCGCCAGCGCAGGGGGAAGCGGAAAAAAACAAGCTGAGGGTTGCAGGATTCATAATATAGTGTCCAAAGAACACCAGATTAGTGGGTTACTGTAGCCGGAAAGGCCTATTAGCACAGTCAAGGCGCGACGTCTCAGCAGGGTCACCCATGAGCAGAGAACTTTAAACTGTCACAGAATTTTGACAGAACTGTTCTGTTAGCGCTAGATAATTGTCAGCGCTCCCCCGAATGTGTGGAGGGGTGTTGGCAGTAATTTTGCGTTGACGTCACCTGTCATTTTGCCATTCCTTTCATCACGTACAGTTGTCAGTATTGCTAAAGCCCAAAACAACATGAGTTGATACAAAAATCAGAGAATGACCAGTAAATGGGTTATCTTACATGTCTCTCTGTGTTCTGTATCATCTGCTCTTGGCTAGACAAAATCCGATCCTTTCTCCAATCTTCTGACCAGATGAAAGAAGGCGGAAAACCAAACAAATGTCATAGAGTGGTGAGGGTGCGAACACATCAATTAGGAAACCCACAGGGTGTTCCAGTGTTCGCGACAGCGGTCACTTGGCAGCTGGATGAGCTAGGCACAGGAGTGGCACAATGACAAATTCTGGAGCGTGTTCCAGCAACATCAGGAACCAACTAAGTGGCAACAATGACAACAGTAGGAGGTGTCGGCATCAACAAGCAAGCTCAGCAGCATGAGGTCAGGAGTGGCACAATGACTCAAAATTCGGAAGGTGGCAAAAAACAGGAGTAGGCAACAGAGTGGCACAATGGGACAGTGTAGGGAAGTGAGGAGCAGACAACAGATGAGGTCAGAGAGTGGTACAATGACAAATTCTGGAGGAGGCACCAACAGGAGTTGGTGGAGGTGGGTGGCAATACCAGTCCCTGGTAAAGATGGTGGTAGGCAGATGGAGAAACTGGCAGCAGATGTGTCATCAGGCGGCTGGCGAATCTGTTATCAGTCGGTGTGGCAGGTAGTTTGAATCCTCAGATAAGATTTCTCAATGCTGTTGGCGAGAGTCCAGGCTGATGTAATCTGCGCCTATAGGCATTGGTGTGTAGAAATCCTGGGCCGATCCACGACTGATTCATCTGACAAAGGTTCTGTCGTTCCACATTTCCCAGTGGTGGAAGGGGTTTCCTCTCTTGGAGGTAACGATGCTCCCCGCCGCCATGAACCACCCGCTATGATTCGCCACACTATCTGGCTGGAGGGACAGTCTCTCTACCACTGCCAACTCGCGGCAAGTTGCGGTCATCATCCATAGTTTGGTGGCCAGTAAAATCCAGCGTGACTCTTCATCAAAATGGGGAAGCAGAGTGCTGTCCTAAGTTAGGCCCACGACATGTTGGTTCCAGGCGTCTGTCAAGGTCATGAATGCTGCTGTGTGAGTGCCCTCCCTCACTAGTGCGAGTGATGCGTAAGCTGTCTCAGCGTATCCAGACTTAGGTTGTGCTATGTTATCTTGGACTTGCTGCGTACACGGATCCTACCACCCCACAACTTCCGCACAGCAGTCGTGGCAGGGTGGTTTACTTCCGTGAGCGTCTGAGGAACACCCCCAAGTACTTAGCAACATTGGCAGGGTTGGATTTGGTCACTCATGCTGATAAATAGGCCCTACGCGTCCATCTGCACTACGGAACTGGATTCTCTTAACTATTTGTATTCAACTTTGAGTTTTTCCCCCTTCAGCAGCTGGAGAAAAAGGCTACCATTTTGGATTCAGGACATTAGAAATTGCATTATCGAAGGAGTACCTTAAAGACGGGAGTTTGCGTCACGACTAGTAGCCAATTACAGGTATTTATACACCCTCTGCCGGATTGATGGTGATAGTTTCAACATCGACCAGGGGTAAAATCTCTGCAGGGAACTGCAGGATTCTTATCACTATGTGCGCGAGAGTGACTTGCTATGTGAACGCGAATCCCGTGACCGTGCCTAATCGTTTCCACTGTGTATATTATGCTGCGCCATGGGTGCCTTGAATGGGGGTTTCATCTTGCCGCTTATGATTTGCGCACGGCTGCTTATAACACCTACAAGCCCTTCCTTCCAGCTTAGGGAGTAATTCCATGTATAACCTGACTTTCTTACCTTGTCAGCCTGGGCACTAGAAAATTATAACACACTAATTTCACACAGGGACTAATGTTTGTGCTGCGCCAATATTATGGGATACCTCACTCTCATACCAGCTCCAGTCCCCACAGACTCCTGGGTAGGTAGCCCGTAGCGATGTATTAAGTACGCTCCCACGTCTACATTGTACACTGCCAATGTACTGACATAGTTTCAGCTTAGGGTTCCAGGAACATTGGAAAGCTAGTGGAATTGTCGTTATGTCATCCTCGTAGTAACACTCCTGTCGCGGTACTGACTAAATAACGGCGGCCTTCCATAAATGGCACACCCTCAGCCCAATACGGCCAGCGTGTTCAAGAATGAGTGCCAAGGGCTGAAATCAAATATCAATGTTTATCATCAGGAGGAGTTTACGCATGTCTGCTTGGACTTACATCTAAATAACATCGTTATTGGCCTTTCTCTGTTCATTCGCTGTCAGGTCCTACATGTGCAGGCATGGATATTCCATCGGGTAGGAAAACCATACGCATATTCAGGCAGTGTGCTTGGTGTGAAGAGGCCGTTCCTGCCGCTGCAACTTGTATCGGAGAGAGGTGTTACTGCGACCTTTGAAGTGATTATGGATCTCTGACAGTGCCATGCAACAGTTTTTCTCTGGCCATTTTTCCAGATATTACAGGAACCTTTTAAATAATACAATTTGCATAAACGTGCGCACATGCAAAGCAGCACGGACCATGGACTCATAACCCGCCTCGGCATGCAACATGCGGCACACCTGTTCCTCACATTGATCCCGTCACCATGGTTTACGATTTGTCATTGGTGCGGCAAGTAAGCCACACATCAGATTTCTGGCTCTGCTATGGATGCAGGAGCTTAAGGATTCCCTCACACCGGTGTCGAGAATTCGTTCGCGAGGGCAAGCCAGGTGTAGCAACTGCGTCGGGACCACCGCTGTGCTACACATGTAGGTATGATGGAGCAGTATTGTGGAGGCGGGATAGTTGTCTGGATGATGGGGAGGAGGAAGTGGGACCTCTTGGTGCAGGAAGCGCACGTTGACAAGTTGGTATGACGAGTAAAGCGCAGTTTCTCCTGGTCCAAAGTTGTTAGAAGTTGTGCCTGGGCCGGATAAAGAAACATTCACCGCAGGTGGTTGAACGTAACGGGACAATGTACTGTCGCCCCTGATCGTAGTAAATAATACTCATGCTCCAGACGTCTGTGCTGCCGTGCACCTTGGAACACAACCGATAAGCTCATAAAGGACTGGCACCTCCTCTCTGTCTATATCTTACATATATTATGATGTGCTGGTACTTCCTTTTTTGGAATTGAAATTTTTGGGCTTGTGTAAACTATGTATATTTCTGGCTCGGCATCTTCTGCATTATTGTTCTTCCTTCTGAATCAGTGCAGAATTGTCCAACACACATTGTGGAAAGGTAAAGGTTCGACCAACGTACACCACTTCTATATTGGGTCACGGAGCTCCCCAAACTGGTCTAGCTCTTGCTCACTTCTACCTCGTCGGTATTCATTAAGCGTTTTATCATCTCGGTATGTGCCTTCACGGATGGTCCGACCTCAAGGTAGACGTCTTGTGATCATGCCTGAGGCTGACCCCTTCACAAATAAAAAGGATCAAAGAATCCTTACATGCCAACTCTACATCCATCCCATACGTGTTTGCCCTCACCTATGGCAAGAAATTACGCAGGAGGATGTCGGGATCCTTTTTTCTTAGCTGCCTCCAATTAGATCTTGCTGTTCAAATTGTCCACACAATAAATTGTTCATTCCTCTGTGTTATAGTGGCGCCTGAGTCCCACGACACTATAATAGATATATAGGCTGAGGGAACCGGAGGGACAGAGGCAGGTTAGAGGAGAGGTTCAAGTGCGAGTCCCGGTCTGTCCCGCTACAGGAGCGGATATGCACACTCTAATCTGTTCTATTCATACCCGACTCCCTCTTCTCTCGTTCGGTTTTCACTCTCAGCCAGAAGAATATCTACTATGTTGGTCTGAGCTTCAGTGCCATGTAGTACTAGGTTCTCTGAGGTACGAAATCTTTGAGGGATGATCAACGGTGAGCGGATACTTGGCAAGAGAAGAGTGGGGCAGTGAACATACCGGCTGCTTCTTGTCAGTAGGCGGCATTGAGGTATCGTCCCTAATCCTGCCACGCAAACTACTCCAAACAGGTTATGATGGAAGTCGAGGTAGTGAATCGGAAGGAACGTATGGAGGTTATGTTGCAAGCAGTCAGGCTCTGTCCTATTATGAGACCGAACAAGGAGAATAGCAGTGACAGGCAAAACACAAATCGATGATGATGTAGCCGCGATCGCCTTGGGAGACTGTGGTAATGCAAGGGACTTCAATTCATAATCGTTCGTTAATTCGATGCTGGGGGCCATAAGCTGGGTAGAAACGCTCTCGAGGTCCAGAAAGCTAGCAGCAATGGAGCTCATTGAGGCGCAGCGGCGGTAGTACGTCAATCAGTGCGGAGCGTTGGCGGTAAATCAAACTATTTGGCTGCTGTGGCAAGTTTTTTACCTACGACACAGAGGAACCGAAACAGTGTATATGTAGATCTGGTGGGCAGAACGTGAAGCGTGGCCAGGGAGCTAACGTTGGCACCTGGCTCTGTGTCAAACATCGCAGCGACCCCAATCCAGTGGACTGGGAGAAACGTGTCTCAAGATGTGGTGGTCCATTCTGCCGCCGACTGCAACAGCAGCAGCACCAGTGGCACACTGCATTTCAGCCAGTCAAGGCTCACCAACCTCTGAAGAAGGGGAGCTGTTGTCTTTGCAATCATTACGGTCCAAATGCTTGCTCACCTCACATCGGGCGCCAGTAGTCATTCAAGAGGCGATTGCCAAGAGACAGCATTATCGCGTCCTCAACCATCCTAAGGGCAGAAGCTCGAACAGTCGCCTCTGCTCCAAGTTGTTGGTACTGCCAGTCCTCCCTTATCCAGTTGATGGGATGGACCTCTGCCAATTCAGAGGAAACTAATGGCTTGTGCCAAGTCAAGGTGGAGAGTCCAAGCCGTAATTTATTTTCCGAAAAGGCGGTACCGGCCCTTCACAAATATGTAGCACAGAAGGTGGGACAGTCCTTGATCCTATCAGTTTCTTCCAAGGTGCATGACAGCACGGACGTGTGGAGCTGTAACTACAGTCAGGGACAGTACATGTCCTTTACGGCCCACTGGGTGAATGTGCTTCATGCCCAGCCACACAAAGAACTTGGACAGGAGACGCCACTTTCTCCTCCATGTTTTCAAACTGCTGCTCCTGCGCCAATGACCGCCTCCTCCACCACCACCTCAGCCTCCAGTCCTGCTCCATAAAACCACATGTGCAGGGCACAGCGGTGTCACGCAGTTCTACACCTGATTTGCCTGGACGAACGAAGTCACACAGGAGAGGAACTGCTCCGCGTCATGCAACACGAAATCAATGTGTGGATTTCTCCGCGACAACTGCAAATCGGAACCATGGTGACAGACAATAGAAGGAACATGGTGTCCGCGCTGCACCGAGGAGCACGTGTTCAATCTGATTGTCAAAAGGTTCCTGAAGTCTTCCACCCATCTGCAAAACATTCTAAAATGGCAGGAAACTGTGCATGCACTTCATTCCATTCCTACAACAGGTAAGCACAAGCCCCCTCCTCGAGCTGCAGCAGCAGAACAGCCGTCCCCCAACATAGGCCAAAATGCAATGTTTCCCCCCCGTCTGGAATTCCACCTGCATATAATAACCGACTGTAAGAACAGAGCAAGCCATATAACGATTTTTTGATGATCCAAGCAGACAAGAGAACTCCCCTGGAGTACTTTGATGTCATCCAGTGCAGCTCATGCGTGAACACCTGCATTTTGCTCAGGTCCTTTTGAGGAGCCACGTTATTTGTCAGTACGCCAGGACTCGACGGGATGAATAACGTCATCTCACTGCATCATGGTCCCCCCCCTGGAACAGATTTGCAAATCTGTCCTTGTCACCGAACTGGAGACGGGGCGACTATATCCGCGCCACCATGAGTCCCGAGGGGGCTAACTGGAGGAGGAGGAGGACATTGAGCACAAGCATGTCTGGCGAAATGAGTGCATTTATCTGACTTTACCGGTCACAAGAGATGAAGGGCATGGAGCAGCCGGAGGAGTGGAGCTTCGGCCTGCCGCGGCAGAATGACCACAGAGCCACCCAAGGTCACTAAAACATAGGAGAAGTGACGGCCGGAACCCTCAGCGTCACCAAGCGCAGAAGTCCTCGCAAGCTGAAATAGCCAGCAACGAGTACAGCCGACTCAGTACCCCAACCGGCAGAGGAAGACATCTGGCATCACTTCCCTCTTAGAACCTCTCTACTACCGGTCCAAAATGGTAGCCTTTATTTCCAGCAGGCGAGAGGAGGAGAAAACCGACGTACTATCGAGAAATCCTGAGAAGTTCAGTTGGCGCCGCTGCCTAATGAGCCCCATCGTCCTCCTCTAGACAGGACTGACCGGGGGGGTTCCTCATTGCTCACGTAAAGGGATAGAGCGAAATATCGACAAAAGATAAAGAGGAAGGAAGAGAGAGAGGCTTAAATATAAAGGAAGGTAATATTGTGAAGCCCATGATTCTAGTGACCTTGAATTGAAAAACCAATATAATTATTTTTACCACTATTTTTTTTGCCAGCAGACCCTACTGAAAGGAGAGAAATTGGTCCCCTTTTGTTATTCTCCAGTTATTGCACCACTGCTTTTCAGTTGTTCCCAAAGCCGGCATAACTGATATACCCTATAAACATTTAAATACTTAGTAGTGCAGTCCGTGCTCTGAATTTGGCGCAAGAGCTCAGTTGTACTCCCATATTGCGTTAAACAAGTTAATAGTAAAATTGCACCTGTTGTCAGTGGTGCGAAGGCCGCTATATTAATCCATATAACATTTAAATACTCTTATTGCAGTCCGTGCGTCTATTTGCCGCAGGGGCGTCGCTAGGCAGATTCATCCGAAGCATGAGCCTACCTGGTTTGCGAGCAGAAGAAACACTTTAATCCAAACCATCCCAAAGCCAAAAGCCTGAATGTTTGCATTGCCAGGCTTTTGGCCTTGGAAAATGTTTGCCTTTCGTCAGGTGGACACAGATGGGGGTTCTGCAACGTCATGGCCCTTGCCTGCACCCAATAACAGATGCCGAGCAGGCATTTCTTTTCCCGAAAAGCAGTCCCTGCCCTTCCCAGCCAAGTGTCATCTAAAATCTCCAGCACGTTGTCTGCATCTGTGTTCGGCAAAGTCCCCAAGTGTCATCTAAAATCTCCAGCACGTTGTCTGCATCTGTGTTCGGCCAATGGGGGAGTCCATCCATGACCACCGACAACATGTACTATGTAAACATGGTCAGTGCCGCTATACCCTGTGACAGCTCACCTCGGCTGTGATCAGGGTGGATGTCTCTAGGTGGTGACGGTGGCTCTCAAGCTCGCCACGCCTTCAAAACCTCAGGGGTTGTGCAGGGTTCTTTCCCCTGAGGTCCACTGATAGCATCACGTGCCCAGAGAAACCAGGCCGTGTTTAAATTAATCTGTCTTGGAGACAACACACAGGTCAGGAACTGTGGACGGCTCTGCGCAACGAGACCAAGTGGTGGCTGGGTGACAAGATCCTTGTGCCAGGCAAGGTAGTGTGCGATAACGTTGGAAAAAACCTTGCCCCTTTAAACGATCCATGTATGCTCGGAGCATCACCCCTTGCCTGGCACACACATCGTCATTGAACCTCGGTCTGTCTCTGATAAATTTCTAAAGCGCTACCCGATTCTGGACTGCTGCTGAGGAAGGGAGCACAAGGCTCACAATCCCGCCGTATCCGCACCCGGCTTCGTCCTGGCTGCTCGTTACAAAGCGACAGACTAGGCCTCCTTATCAACCATCTCCATTGTTTGATGTGGCATACACGCTGGAAATCACCCTCAACATGCTCCAGCATGTGGGCAGCAGCGCAATGCCATTACGCAACGCAGTACGAAATTACACATGGCCCTGACACGCAGCGGTGCGGACTCGAGGATGTTGAGCCACCCGAGCAGTGTAGGTGCAGTGAAAGAGCTCTTCACCATCCATGCGAGTTTTGAAGAAATACACCAAAATGGTCAGTGCGGACAATGCCCTTGTCAGCATGAGCATTGTGGTGATCTTAGGTATTATTATTTTATTTATTTTTGAGCGCTCTTGGTTCCAGAGCGCTGTACATTCAGGTTTCAAACATAACATAGGTCAAACAAGTACAGAAGGTTGACAAATTACTAACTAACAACTGGTACAGTAAAGGAAGAGGCCCCTGGCCCGATTGATGGCTTAAACCTAAAAGGAAGGTGGTAAAAGACAGAAGATGCGGAAAACATAGGTTGTGGATAGGTATGTGACAGCAGGATATTGTTGGTTATAAGGCAATACCTGAAGAATGAGGTTTTCAGTTTGCTTTTGAGGCTGTGGATAGTGTGGGAGCAGTCTGATGTGTTGGGGCAGAAGAGTTCCAGATATTGGTAAGCACGGAAGAAGTCTTGGAGACGTTCTGTGAGGAGTTGAACACTGGGGAGAACAAGAGAAAAGGTCCTGTGAGGAGCGGAGATTTGCTTGTGGTGAGATAATCAGAGATTAAAGCAGATATGAATGGAGGGTTGGTTCTGGAGGTGCCATGTAGGTCAAGGTTAACAACTGGAACTGGATCGCTGGGCAATGGGAAGCAAATGAAGAGATTGGTTAGAGGGAGAGGCAGAGGATAACGAGAAGAGGTTGAATCAGACGGGCAGCAGAGTTAAGGATGGATTGGAGGGGACAAATGGTGAGCTAGCTGGAGTCCACAGAGAAGATGTTTGCAAAAGTCTAGGCGTGAGATGACGAGGGCATGACCAGCATTTTTGTGCTTTCGAATTAAGGAATGTGCGGAACGGGTAGATATTTTTCAGGTGGAGGCAGCAGGCAGAGGTGAGAGTTTCGATGTGCGGTTTTAAAGACAGATTGGAGTCAAGGTTTATCCCAAGGCAGCGGACTAGGAGGAGTCTGTGTGAGCATGAGTGTAAGCCATTGACTAAATAGAGAGATCAGGTGGAGGGATGGAGTGGGATGGTGGAAAGAAATGAATTCATTTTCATCCACGTTTAGCTTCAAGAGACATGAGGAGAAGAAGGAGGATATGGACGAAAGACAGACAGGTATCCGGGAGAGTAATTGAGGTAATTCACTTGGGCCGAGAATGTATCGATGGGTAACATCAGCATACCATGATTGGTATTGAAAGCCAAGCGATGCTATTAGTTGACCCAGACCAAGAGTGTAGATAGAAAAGTTATGGGCCCAGGACAAGACCCCTGGGGACACCAACAGAGATGGGCAAGGGAAGGAGTGTAGCGTGAGTGAGCGACACCTGAAATGTCCATTAGTGATGTAGGAGTGATATCCAGGAAAGGGCCACAGTCCTGATGCCGAGGGAGGAGATGATTTGATGATGAGTGAGTGGTCGAGAAGGGGGGGGGTACATTGTCAAAGGCGGAGGACAGGTCTAGGAGGAGAAGCACAGAGTAGGGGCATGAGCTTTGGCAGTTGTCTAGGTCGTTGGTGACTTTGGTTAGGGCAGTTTTTCTGTAGAGTGATGGGGTCAAAACCAGATTGCAGTGTTCAAGGAGAGAGTTAGGTGGATAGCATAGAGGACAGTTTGAAGTATAGACATGCTGTTCGACTGGAGATTTAGAGGCAAATGGAAGCAGTGAGATGGGGCGATAGTTGGACAGACAAAGGGATCAAGAGATGGTTTCTTAAGGATGGGTGTGATGGCCGCATGTTTAAAGGAGGAAAAAATTGCCAGAGTTGTAATGATAGGCCTGAAGAGATGGTTCGCAGGCTGGAATGATGACAGAAATAAGTCAGGGATGAGTGAGATGGCAGTGGTCAAGATGACAGGTAGTGAGGTTGGATTTTACAGTAAGGGAGACTAATGTCATGATGACAGTAGAGAAGGAAGTTAGGGGGTAATAAGTGATTGAGCAGGTGTAGAAGGTGGGATGTGGGTTACACCGCAGGAATTGAGAATAGATGCAGGGGACTGCAGGGGAAAAAGCGTTTGTCTTGCTATGAGATTGATACATATTTAGGAAGTGAGTGGCGAAGTCATCTGCTGAGAGAGAGATAGGTAGGGGGTTGCTGGTGGACGTAGAGAGCATTGAAGGTTTTGAAGAACAGATGTGTCTGGGGTTGATGAGACAGGGAGGATATGAGGTGGTGAAGTAACCAGTTTGGGCTGATGCGAGTCCAGATTTAAATATATGCAGAGATTGTTTGTATATAGGAGAAGTCAGTATGGAGCGGGTTTCGTCCAGTGGCTTCAGCAACTCCAGAAGCTCGCCTCAGCTGTTTGTGGAGTCTTGGGGTTTTTTGGGTTGGGGGGGGGGGCCCAACGGGTGGGTGGGGAGGGTTGACTGTTGATATTGCCTGTTCTGTTGTGTAGAGAGGGCGACCACGTCAAGGAGGAGGTATTGTGTAATTATTTGAATTTGATATTATTGTTGTAGAAAGTTGGTGGCTGATGTTCAGCGTCTTGTTTCAGGAACAAGAGCGGACACACTGAAAACAGCAGGTCCCTCACCAGCAACGGAGGAGGAGAACGGACACAGATGCGGACACAGAGCCTTCCTCTCCGTCGAATCCAAGAAGGCCCGTATATTTTCCAACTATATCGTTCTTCGTTAGGCGGTGGTTTAGGGTCCAGGTTGGTGCAAGCCTGCACCCTCAGCTCCTCCAGGTACATCTCTCAGGCAATTCAAGGGATGTGTTGAAGCGTGGGGGAAAGGAAGCAAGAGGAAAGGAGGATGAGCATGGCTGGACACCAACGTACCCGATTTCCCTGTCCCTTGGAAATGAGGCGGACACGGAATTGGGTGGTGGAGGAGCAACAAAGAAAGATCAGATTACTAGTGCCCCAACGATCCCGAGCTTTGAAATCAAGGCTCCATCTCATCACATGATGCTTGGATGCTCCATTCCTCCAACATGATCCACGCAATAAGTCCATCAAAATGAACAACAGCTACTGGGTGGGCCACCCTCCCTCGATCCCGTATAAAGCGAAACACAGCACTTTCCTTCCACCCACCCAAATAGAAAATAAAATGCAGGAATTGGAGACCGTGCTGCTTGATCAACTAGAGACATCTGTTGCGTCTGCTTCACGTTCTTCAAAAATTCATGTTTTGAATTTTTGGGGGCATCCTGCTGTGAAATGCAGCTATACTACAGGTCCTATTTTAAAAAAATGTGGTTTCTAACAGACATTTGTTCTTTGTCAACAGTGGCCGAAAGGTAAAAGGTCTTAGCTCACACTTCCAGCATCTGCAATCTGCTTCAGCATGACTGTTTTCGTATGCTTCAATCATAGAGCATTTTTGCCATGTTATAAATGACCGGACCGCCAAGATCTATCTATTACCCGCACCCACTGAAGCTCCGCCCCTGCTAGTCTCAACTGCGTGATCATGTTACAGCCACACCCCGCATGATCCAGTAATTTCCTTCAACCCACTTTAACAGTAGAATCAAGGATTTTCAGACAGGCCTCTTTACCTATTGGGGACATCTGTTCGTTTGCTTCACATTCCCTAATGACATGAGAAACAAGGTCACCAGTAGAACGGCAAGTAGCTCTAGCGGCAGCAGTATTGGAAAACTTTTTTTTTTTTTTTTAGTTTATTTCTTATTTTGAAATTTTCTGCTGATGGTCCATAAGGGCATCTGTGCGTTTTTTTATGGTCATGCTGCGTTACTTTTATGGATATATAGTCAATGTCCAATTCACTAAAATCACTGTCTCAAAGACTACTTTCTTCCGGCAACACCACCGCCACCTTTGTTATCTGTGGGTCATGCAGATTTAAGGGTCATGCTGCGGTCCAGGACAAGGATAGTCAATGTCATGTTCAACTAAAATGGTGGTTCAAAGACTCCTTTTTCAGGCACTTTTTAATCTGTGGGTCATGCAGATTTAAGGGTCATGCTGCGGTCCAGGACAGGGATAGTCAATGTCCAATTCAACTAAAATGGTGTTTCAAAGACATCTTTTTCCGGCACTTTTTAATCTGTGGGTCATGCATATTTAAGGGTCATGCTGCGGTCCAGGACAGGGATAGTCAATGTCCATTTCAACTAAAATGGTGGTTCAAATAATACTGCCTTCTGGCACTTTTTTAATTTGTGGGTCATGCAGGTTTAAAGGTCATGCTGTGGTCCAGGACAGGGATAGTGGATAGTCTGTGACTTTTTTTCTGTGACTCTTGTTGCTTAATTGTGTTGCCTAAGATGTAGCACATATCCAGTTTACTCTTGTGGATGTTAATTCCAGCTTCTCCTCACCTGTTTGGGTGTAAGAATGAAGCTGTTGTTCCTCTCCCATAGACTTTAATGGCCATCGTCGATTATCGACCATCGGCTATCGGATATCGTCATGATAATTGCCGATATCGACTATCGACCCGATAACGATAGTTGACACACTCGCTCATCACTACTGTTTGGCTCCTGACCTTGCACCCTGCCGACTTCCAGCCAAACTACCGACTTGTTTGCTGTGCGGCTGCCTGACGCGCAAACTTGCCACCTTCTTCTCCCGACGATGATCAAGCCCTTTCTTCACCCTGCTCCCAAATGCGATCGGCTACATAGTCATCAATTAGTGGTTGCCTGTCACTACTGTCCTCCTCAATGGTTTCAGGGTACAGAGCCTGACCGATAGCAACTTAACCTCCCATGCCACTCTCCACACAACTACTTGTCCGACTACTGCAAGAAGCAGCGGATGTCTGCCCCACCTTTTTGCTGCGAAGTAGCTGATGACTGTCCTCAAATAGTTTGTCCTTGCTGAATAGTGACGCAGGGCCCACAGCACATAGTAGTTCTCTGGCTGTAGGAACCGAACGGGACAGAGGCGGGTTGAGGACAGGTGAGAGCCGCTGACACGTTCCCGGGTCATGCCAACTAAGGGTTGTGTCTGACGAACCCACTGACTCTTGGCTGGGGTTGTCAGATGTCATCTGGAAGTAAGTGGATGACCTAGTCAACCTTCAAGAATCGTTGGATTGGTGGTTAACACACGGCCGCTAGATGACAGTGGTAGCTCTTGCCTCGCCGAGTCACCCCTGCTGTGACGTCCCCTTACTGTGCTATGACCGATGCCTGCTTCAGGAACATTTGTGCCACTACCACCCCTATGTGAATGGCCTGCCACTTCTCTATCTGACATTGTATTTGATCAAAAGTTTACAATACAGCAAACTATGTTTAATGCAGATGTCTGTATGGGACAAATACACACACTGAATTTGACACAGAGTTCACCACAAAAAGTGAAAAAATTAACTCTTGGCCACAGATTGCAATATCCCTACAGACTGAATTTGATTGATTTCAGGCGTGTGTAGGACAGAAATACACACACACTGGACTTGACAGTGTTCCTTTCTTCCTCCCATAGTTATTTGCCCCATGTCACGCCATGTGCTCGCAACTATTTAGATTTGTTACCACAAATTGACATGAACTTCAGCTTCGTTCAGAATTGAATCAATCCTGGGTGGTAGCAGCAAGTATCAGCCATTACCTGCCTGGTATAGAGCATACTCAGTGAGTGAGCCCCCTCCATGCCTCCCTACCGACCTCATCATGTCACTGTACATCATATGTTGGTGATGAGTTAATGTCTGACAACCACTTCTATGAGAAGGATCAATTGTCACCTGACTCTATATAAAGGTATTTACTCTGCTTGAAAATGTCTTACATTAGAGAGATGGATAATTCTGCCTATTTCTAACCTACAGTATATAACAATTTTTGCATTGGTTTAGGATCTTAGCTGTTTATGGCATACTGTCTCACCTTTACAAATCACATTTTACAGGATTTTAGCCTTAATTTAGATATTATGTTAAAATGAACAATATACAAAATCTAAAACTAAAAAAGTAATTTAAATAGGAATAACCAACACCTACCTTATAATTCATAAAGTGCTGAGCCATGGAGACAGAACACCACAGAATAGGTCCCTTCTTGGGATGTAGGTGCTGGTTAATATACCAACAACTTTGGGGGCTGGGTGCATAAACTAAGAGTAATGACGAAACTGTAGAGTAGATGGTTGTTGAGTGTTCTCATGTACATGTAGATGTGATGGGTTTCATGATATAGGATTGAGTTTGCTGAGTACACATACATGTATTGCTTTATTGCAATAAATTTTATTTGATGCTCCAGGTCTAATGACAGTGGCTGAGTTAACATTAACAGGGCCCTTGATAATCAATTACAACACAACACCTCAGTGTGTGATCTTAAAGGGGTTGTCCAGTTCCTAAAAAAATAATAGTAGCCTTCCTGTTCTCCGGTACATCAGCCTCACCCCCCCCCCCCCTCAAAAAAAAAAGCCTAAAGTCAACTTCCTTTGCTCCTCCATTCCAGCTCTGGGTCTCTCTTGTCTTTGTTTTCTTCTGAATGGGACGTCACCTCTGCAGCTGCTGATTGGCTGCTGTGGTCATGTGCCTCTAATTACATCACCTTTCAGAAGTGCTCATTAGCTGCTGTGGTAATGTGCCTCTAATTACATCACCTTTCAGAAGTGCTGATTGGCTGCTGTGGTCATGTGCCTCTAATTACATCACCTTTCAGAAGTGCTGTTTGGCTTCTGTGGTCATGTGCCTCTAATTACATCACCTTTCTGATGTGCTGATTGGCTGCTGTGGTCATGTGCCTCTAATTACATCACCTTTCAGAAGGTAACAGCTCTGAACATTGATGTAAGTAGAGGCAAAGCTAATCAGTGGCTGCAGCGGTGATGTCTCATTCTGAAGGGAAAGACCAGAGAGATCCAGCACTGGAATAGAGGATCAGAGGAAGAGGAGAATAGTTTTTAATTTAACATGGGCATCAGAATCTTACTACTAATATATTTTTAGGAACCGAACAACCCCTTTACCAGCTCCTTTCATTTTAAGCTGTTTATGCACCGGATCAGCAACGCTTTGTTCTCTATTCCTGCCCTTTCCCATGTTAAGCCCTTCCTATCACAGGGATTTTTTATTTCTTTTTTTTTATGTTGTCTTTGTTTTTTCCTCCCACTTTCTAACTCCTATAACTTAGGTGGTGGAACGTGGGAAATACACTTTTGTGCCATTTTTGAGGGGTTTTCATTTCTATGGAGTTCACTATTCAGTATGAATAACATGATATCTGTTTTCTGCAGGTCAGTATGGTTCCAGAGATGACAATATTCTTAGAATTCGTTGCTTTTACCCATTACATCATTTGATTTACTTGTAATTCATAGTGTCGGTAAGGGGCTAGGTAGTGGCAGAATCCCGCTACATAGGAGGGAGGTGCTGGCTGCTAATTGCTAATTGCAGCTGACAATCCCTGGTAAAAAAAACAGAATGGAGCCGGCTCCATCCTTTGCTATTTAACCCTTTAGATGCTACAGCAACCACAGCCGCAGCCTAAATGAATGAGAAGTGGTGCTGTGCACTCTTCCTCACTGCAATCGGGACCTCAGCGGTGAGATCACGTGGTCCCAATCAGTTAACATGGCAGCTGAAAGCCTTGTAAAGGCTTCCATCACCGCCATGTTTCTTGTTTTACTACTTCCTGCCCTATAGGGTTGTATAGCCTATTGCATTGTATTACCATGCAATAGGCTGTATAAACGATAGCACCCCCTTAGTGCCTTCTATAAAGAAGAAACAAAATTATATATATGTATACAGTTGGTACGGAAAGTATACAGACCCCTTTAAATTTTTCACTCTTTGTTTCATTGCATCCATTTGGTCATTTGGTAAGATCAAAAAGGTTAATTTTTTTTAGCTCATTAATGTACACCCTGCACCCTATCTTGAAAAAAAAAAAAATCCAGGTGTGAAAATCTTGTTGCATCATTCCCAAGAAGACTCATGGCTGTACTAGCTCAATAGGGTGCTTCTACTCAATACTGAGCAAAGGGTCTGAATACTTAAGACTTAGTGAGATTTCAGTTTTTCTTATTTAATACATTTGCAAATATATTTACCTTTCTGTTTTTTTTTTCCTTCAAGATGGGGGGTGGAGGGGGGTGGTTGGGCAGAGTGTACATTAATGTACTTTTTGGATCTTACCAAATGGCTGCAATGAAACATAGAGTGAAAAATGTAAATTGGTCTTAATACTTTCAGTACACACTGCATATATATATATATATAAAAAACTTTAAATCACCCCCTTTTCACATTTAACTATATTGGGTACGGCTGCATCCATAAAAGTTTGATCTATTGAAATATAACATAGTTTATCCTTCACACTGAACACCGTAGAAAAAAAAATCCAATAGCTAAAATGTTTTCTTCCATGTCCCCTAAAAATTGGAATAAAAGTGATCAGAAAAGTTGCATGTACTCCAAACTGGTACGAATAAAAGGTACATTTCAGCCTGCAAAAAACATACCCTCACTCAAGCAGGTCGGTAGGTCCCAAAAAAGTTATTGGTTGCAGAAAATGTCGCAGAGGCAAAAATTTTAAAACTAAAAATTGTTTTTGTTTTTTTTTATGATACCAAAACATGATGAAAACTGTACATGTTTGGTATTAACCTGTATAATTGTGCTCACTGAGAGCCATGAATAGCCGATGTTTTTCCCGACATATAATACGCGGTGGGAAAAACAATTGACGTTTTCGTGCCGGGGAGAATGAAGATCAATGGTAGCCAGCTGTCAGTGTTTTAGAGGTACAGGCTGACCAGTGCGTACTTTTAAAACACCTGGCGTATTGCAGAGCGCACAGTACATGCCGCAGTATGTCATGTGAGGATAGCCTTAGGGTATTGCATTAAACGCATCCAAAGATGTATGTAGACCTTTAGATTAACGAAGACCAAAATGTGAGTGCTTTATATAAAGGCCAGGATGGTAACCAATTGCACAGCAGGTGCTGAGAGGGTTGAAAAGAACAACAGTTTAGGTTAGTAGCTGTGCCAGTTGCTTTGGGAACAAGCAATACTGTGGTTTCATGACAAATTCCTGATCTGTCAAAGATTCTGTGCCTATATCTTATCAAAGATGTACTTGTAAAAATGTCATATAATTCTGTTCAAGAGATCTGACCACTTACTACTTTAAGTGTCGGCAGCATGGAGCTCATGAAAGAAGTCCTATGTGGTATCCTGGCCTGGTGGGTATATAAGGTGTGTGATAGGCTGTCTGCACACATATCCCTCATTGCTGTTATGGTTAAAAGGAGCTATAAATCAAAGTTGCAAGAAAGGATGATCATTGACTTTAGAGCCAAGAGCGGAGGTATTTGGGAATCTGTGCAGTTTGTAATCTGTTCAGGTGCTGCTGTGGAGGAAGTTTAGTGTGAATAAACAAATGCCACCATTGTGCAGAAGCGGCATAGAAACTGTGGGGAACCACGTGTCATAGAAGAGAGAGGTGGATATTGACTATGAAGGTGCACAAAGGCAGACCAACATGCTGGAGTGAAGCGGTTCTTTCCCAAAATGATACAGGGTGAGTCTAAACATGTTTGTAACACAACAGTTGCCTCTTTAGTGCCTCCTATTGGAAGCAACTTTCCTGTCCGTCAAGTCAGACAGAAGTAAGTAAGTTAAGCCAGAAGTCTCTTTAGAAGGAAGAGTCGTCCATCTGTGCACAGCTGTTTCGGGGTATTTTCTCCTCATCAGTGCACAGCAGGGTTCTGGCTGGACAAGAAGCCTTGACATTGCTCTTGGAGTCAAATATTTTTCCATGTGTATTGTGCCACGCGGGCATAGGGCTACACTTGGAATGTGGATCCCTATGCCAGCGTGGCACAACACAATATCAGCGGCACACTATCAACTAAAGAAACTATCAAAAGGCACATTGGAATTTTTGAAAAAGCAATTCTGCTATTTAGAATACATACATTTTTTTGATGTTCTTAAATCACATTTTTGATCAAAACTGCTTAAGCCCACCTTGTTGGTTTTTCGCACTCCACCCACGTTCACAGGTTTTTAAATCAATGCAGTGTACTTAGTAGCTGGTGCCTTCACTCCCTAAAGTATGGAGGTCTGAACAGAACCTAAAGAGAGGAAATGTTAGTGTAGGAGCCCACCTGCATTTGAGGTCCCCTTGAAGATTGGGAGGTGGGCTTAAGCAGTTTTGATCTAAAATGCGAACTAAGAACCTCAAAAAAAATTTCATGTATCCTAAATAGCAGAAATGTTTTTTCAAAAAAAATTCCTATGTGCCTTTTGATCGTTTCTTTAGTTGATAGTGTGCTACTGATATTGGAATGTGTATGTATATTACTGGCACAACAGTGTGTACCTATGCTCATTTTTTTCAAAAAATATGTGCAAAGCCAAATATTGTTTTCTACGCTGGCATAGGGAGTCTTATGTGCCGCGCAGATAGAAACACATGCTACCTGCTGACAAGAGCTTGTACATAACAGCCTGTTTACTTTCTCACATTAGAAATGCACTGTTATCAAACAGAATAATAGGATTATGAAATAGAAGTTACAATTACTGAAGTCTGAAGCCTAAAGCGATCAATACCTTTAGGCATCAATGAATGGTTTGTGCTATTGAACAATATTCGTTCTGAGTTTGAGAAGTTTTCATCCTATTTTCCGGTTTTTGGTCTATGAGGCTCTTCAGATAACCCCCAATTCTAAATTTATTGGACAATTCTTCCAATTGTTGAGTCCTTTAAGATAGATCTGACACTATATATTAAACCAGTGTAAACTGTGACCAAGTTAACACATGTTTAACACTGAGGAGGTGGCAACTATGAAAATCTAATAGATTATTCCTATCTGTTGGTTTAATGTATAGATCAGTTGATGCCCAAAGTACATCAAATTATTAGAGATGGGATCTATTATGAGAACGATATCCAAAATTTCAAAATGTTAATCTCCAATGTTTGTACGTTCAAATAACCCTAGGAATTTATAAGACATGTTGGTAAAGGCCGACATTGCTCCTTTGAGACAAGTTTTGACACAACGCCTCATAAGGAAAGGAAGACGTGAAACTTTCCTGTGTCTACATTTTTTACATTGTTCACATATTATATGGGTTGAGAATATACAAGACCCTCAAACTGGCAAATTAATGCTAGTTAGAGGTTTCTTCACATGCGAGTCTTCATCAGTAGTTTACATGCTGATGTGTCCTTGTGGACCAATATTTGTTGGAGCGACTATGTAATAAGTTAAAGATAGAATTCCTAGTTACAAGTCGATGATTAGATGTCAGAAAACATGGTTACCAACTACACTTCCAGGTGCTAGAACAAGTGAAATGTTCCTGTAGGGGTGAAAATCATATTAGGAGATAAAAAGAAAGACTCGTGGTGGATTCAGCCCCTCAGACGTACGTGGCTCGTTGCCTCAATCCAGTCTGCAACTTTTCATGCTTTGGAGACTGTATTTGCCATATTCTTACCTGCATATTCCCTTTCTTTTTGTCTTACAGACACGCTGGAACTTCTATTAGGTGAGATATTATCTTTTAACTATAGGACAACTCTTAAACTTAGCACGAGAGAAGAACGACTCATGGTTCAATAAATGGAGAAATGTATTTGCCTATTTGCAGAGTTACAGTGATGCTTGTTAAGTATTTACAGTGCCTGGATATATTTTCACCCATGCGCCGTTGTATCTTTTAGGTTTCCCAGGTAACTTGTATCGACATGAAAGGGGACTGTGTCTACGGCTCTTGTGTGAATTTCCACCCATGCGCTGTATGATTTCTGTGTCAGGACATCATGATCGTCGGAGACGTCCCATAACATGATGTTTACCAAGCACCGATGTGGAGATAGGGTGCTTGCACCAGAACTATACATAGACGTCCTTTGGTGACCATTAACATGGTCTTCATCTGCTCCTTGTGTTGGTTTTCTATGTTTATTCAATGCATTCTTTTTTTTTTTATATCATCATTACTTAGATACTGGATTTGTATATTTACATGTGTATGTTGAGTAGGGTCAGTATGGAAAATCTTCACGTACTGGCACATGTATATGTAACTCTATTTGTGTATGAGCATTTATGCCTATGGTCCTAGTTGTCTATATATACATATATTATATAAGTGGGAGATATCAGATTTTGCATAAAAGCCACCAAGAGGCGGGGCCGCCCTTGTTGAGGCGACAACTCCACCTATTGTGAGTATATACTAGTGGAGAGCGTAGGGATACGTATCCTGTTGTTTGTTGCTGGTTCCCCTCTATCTTTATCTGTAGATAACACTGCTTGTGAGTTTGTAGTTAATAAATAAGTTTTAATGACTTGTTAATAAAAGGTATAATTAGGATTTGGGGTTAATTACGTTTCGGTGAATTTGTTGGTGTTTATGACCCTTTGTATAGTTAACCATCTACTAAGCAATCAAGCAAGGCCTCTTCTAATTTTTATCTCTCCTAAACCTTTCCATTACTTTATCTCCAAACTAGATTTTCCATCGCCCAATCAAACACACACAGACACATTCACTCAATATTGAGGCAGAAATTATATTGAGTTTTTTATATTTAAACAACTTGCTTAGACACAATGGGCGACATGTATGAACCTGGTGCTGTGTCTCACAGCACTTTATACATGTGTCCGTTTCTACACCAAAAGTAGTCTCAGCCATGCCACTCTGCCCACGGGGCAGGGAAATTTTACTCCCAGTTTTCCCCCAAATTTTTGGCCCACATTTCTGGTTCATTTTTTGGTTTGTTTTGTCCCTGTTTTGGCACAATGGGCCAATTGACCCTTGCTGCAAAAAATACTGTTGTGCCCGGGCCCCGATTTTTTGGGGGAAAAAGGTGTACGTGGTTAAAACTTTTTATGGGAACGGGGCAAACTAAGTTTTTTTAAACTATAGCCAAAAAAAAGGGGAAACAATTTTTTTAAATTGGGAATAAAAACCCCCGATAAGTCCCCCAAAAGGGGGTTTTGTGTTGTTTTTTACTTCTAAAGGGATCATGTTTTCTCAACCACTGCCTTTTAGGTTTTCTGCCCCAGAACTAAAGACTTTGTGAATTCCCAAAGGGTTGTTTTGGCAATTTAGGGTTTATTTATGTCTCCTTTTAGTTTTGTAAAATTGGCTTTGCTTTAGCACACTTTAAATATTAAGGCTGCAATCCGGTACAATTTGGTTTAGAAAGGATCCCAGTATGTTCTAAAAAAGGAAAGATCTTAAACACAATACACAATAGTTCCCAAAGGGAAAAAACCTAGGAGAAATTTTCCCTCTCTAATGTCGGGGCAGTTTTCAGTTTCTCCTGATTCTTTTTCACCCGGAGTAATTAAGTTTTTTTAAAGTAAATATTTCCCCTTTGTTTTGGTCCCAGGCGGGCATGGGGAAAGGTCTTATGAGCCGCGAAAGATAGAACAAAGCCCCGCTGACAAGAGCTTGTACATAACACCTTTTTTACTTTCTAATTTAAAAAAATGCTTTTTTAATCAAACAAAACCCTTTAGGTTATAAAAATTAAAAGTTAAAATGACTAAAGCCGAATGGAGCAAAACAGGAAGCTTGCCTTTTTTTACCCAACAATAGTTTTAAAAAAATTTTAGGGCCCAAAAATTGTGTATTTTTACCCACTTAGCGGGGAGGGGGCGGGTTGGAGGCACTTTCTTTTCAGGTCAGGGGCCGGGCTTTTGAGGGATCACCCACAGACATCACTAGATGGCGGGAGGGGAGGGAATTAAGGTCCTGGTAGGTTGCCCTGGGTATCAGGGGGCCCTGATGCCCTGCACCCTCAAAAGCTTGGAGTGCCCATCTGGGGAGCTTCTTTTTTTGGTCTCTCTTTTTCTTCTCCCTTACGGGGTTTTCTTCTGAAGGGGATGTCCCCGAGGGCACCCAATGTTTGGGCTTAAGTGGTCACGGGAATCTGTTGACATCCCCGATAAAGGGCTGTCCACTTCTGGGGGGATGTAACTGCCGGGGGCACGTGACCACGCACCCAATCAGAACCTCAGCACTGACATCCGTATAAAAGGGGAATGAAAACGGAGGAAAACCCCAGCGGGGAAAAAGGAAGATAAGAAAAAGGGGAAAAATAGTTTTTTTTTTTTTTTTTTAAATTTAAAATTTGGGGCACCGGGAAGCTTCTATTAGTTTTTTATAGGGAGGACAACCCCTTTTAAAAACCCCACCCTGTGGGGTTTTGTATTTAATAACATTAAAAGGGCCCTACTACTGTCAACTGCTATGTGTTAGCCCTGGGCATAAAAAAAAAAAAGGAAAATACCTGTATGTCCCATCAAAAAACTAAATCCTATATCATGGGGACCCATCATATCTACATGAGAAAGGGAAACAAAACCAACCCAAATTGCCTACAGTTTCTTCTTTAAATTTTTTAAAAATCTAGGGCCCCGGGGGCCCCCAAGTTTTTGGGAAATTAAAAAAATTTTTTTCCCGCCAAAAGCCAGTTCCTGACGAGCCCCTTTTTTTTAAATTTGACTTTTGCCCAATTCATGGGAGAATAACTTTTGGAACTTTTCCCTTTTCCCAGCCCATTCAAGATGTTTTCTAGGAAAATTTGTTTTTAAGTTATAAGAAATTTTTTTTCCATAAAATCCTTTTTTGTTTGTGAAAAATATCAGATTTCATGAAAATTTGGGAAAAAAATGTGTCTTTTTTAAAAAAGTTCAAAAAATTTTTTACATGCAAGAACGATAAATTATTCCCCAGAATATTTTTTAAACTAAAAAATCTCCCCTATGCTACTGTTTTTTTGGGCAAAAATTTTTTTTAAATATTTTTTAAATTTTTTTAACATTGGGAAAAGGGCCTTAAAAATTTAGTAGCCCTTTTTCTAACTTTTTCAAAAAAAATTTGCAATATACATTTTTTTGGGGGGACCACCCCTTTTTGGACTTTGGCTTAGGGGTCAGTATGTTGGGAAAACCCCAAAAATGATTCATTTTTAAATAAACCCCTTGAAGAAATTTAAACAGTGTTTGGGAAACTTTGTTAATCCTTTAGGATTTACAAAACGAGGAAAGGGGGGAAAAAAAAATTTTCCCAAAAATTTAATTATTTTTTTTCAAAATTTTTAAATTTTTTCAGGGAAACATAGAGAGGGGGACCAAGTAAATGCTCCCTTAATTATTGATTCCCCGATTCTGCCTTTTTTTAAGAGATATCCCAAATGGGCCCAAGTGCGTATTTTGTCACCCACAAGCCCAAAAATGGGGGAGCACTTACCGGGCCTGGGGTCTCCCCTTCAATAAAAGCTTTTTGGGTGCTTTTTTTATTTTGCAGACATCTTTAATTTGCAAAAAATTTTTAAAAAAAAAAACAAAACTAAAAAGCCCCAAAATTGGGAAAAAACCAATCCCCCCCTTGGGATATATCCAGGGGTGTAGTGGGTACTTAGACCAAACCCAATTTTTCACTTTTTTAGCTTTTAGGGTGAAAATATTTTTTTCTTTAACGTTTTCCCGTTTTGTTTAAAAAATTTTTAAAATTTTTTAAAATAATCCTGGAAAAAAACCCCCCCCAAAATTTTTTAAAACAATTTCTCCAATTTGGGCAATACCCTCCCATGGGGGGTTTTTAAACTGCTGTTTGGGCACTTTTTCCGGGGAAATTTAAAAGGGAGGGAGGGGTTTTTTGGTTTTTGGAACACAAAATTTTGGGGGGGTCCCCAAATTGCTTTTGGGAAACCCCCAAAAAAACCAAAAAAAGGTGAAAATTTCCCCGAATTTTGCCCCTTTTTGGCCCAAAACCCCCCCTCAGGGTTCTCTTTCTGGGGGTGTATTTTGTTTTTTTGAGGCAAAGGGGGTTCCTTTTTTTTTCTTAGCTTTTGGGCATGAAAATGGGGGGGGAAAAAAACCCCAATTTCTGCCCGGGGGCTTTTTCGGGTTTTTATCAAAACCCCCGGGGCCCCAAAGCCTTGTGTTAATTTTTTTCTCAAAGGGCGGGGTTTCCCACGGAAATTTTTCCCCCGGGAACTGCGGATTTTTTTTTTAAAAAAAAAATTTTGTGCCTTTGCGTCCCTCTGAAGTTTAAACTGATATTTATTCCCCCCAGAAAAAGTAAACATGGTTCTTAGTGAAAAGTTTTAAATTTTACCATAATTTTGGGGCCCAAATATTTTTTTTTTCCAGGCGTATAGAAAACGCAATTCCCGCCCCCGAAGTACGGCCGGGACCCATTTTTGGGAGAACAAAAAACACAGGTTTTTGGGGTGGGGCAAACCCGTCTGTAATGTGCTAAAAGGTGGCCACTAAAAGGGGTTGCGGGGTCACGTGCCACTAACTTACATACATATTGGAACAGTTCTTTTTGAATGGTGATTTTGGGGTAAGGAAATGAAAACCACTGCCCCAAACACTGCCACACGTTGACCCCCCAATTGGGAAAGGGTTTTGGCAGGGTCAAAGGAAAAAATAAAAGGGTTTTTTTTTTATTTTACTGGGGGCCCCCAGGGTTACTTTTTTAAAACACATTAATATTATTTTTGACTTTTAGCTCCCAAAATTAAAAGGAAAAAATTTTAAATTTGGGGGGGAAAAAAAGGGGGGGGCGGTTTTTTAATTAAAAAGGGGGGGGGGGGGGGGGGGGGGGGGGTTTTTTTTTTTGGGGGGGGGGGGGGGTTTTTTTTTTTTTTTGGGGGGTTTTGTTTTTTTTTTTTTTTGGTTTTTTTTTTTTTTTTTTTGGGTTGGTTTTTTTTTATTTTTAAAAAATTTTAAAATTTTTGAATTTTTTTTGTTTTTTTTGGGTAATTAAGGTTTTTAATTATTTTGGGAATTTTAAAGTTTATAAATGGAGATTTTTAATTTTTTAATTTTTCAATTGGGAAATTAAAAAATTTTGTTGGAAAATAATTTAAACCCACTGCAAGAAATTAATCCAGCGTCCACATTGGGGGGTCATGGGAGCCAAGGGTATGCGATTGTTGGTAAGAGGAGTGTTTTTTGGGGCGATTTTTATCGACAAATTTAAAAAATGGAAAGGGTTTTTTAAATTGGTGTTTCAAAAAATTTCCAGTCATGCAAAATTTAAAAGGTTAAAAGGGGGGCATCATTATTAAAATCGGGGCCTTTTTGGGCCTTCCTTTTAATTTTGGCGGCCAAAAAATTTCAAAATTACCAAAAAGCGGGTAAATTTTGTTGTGCGACGCGGGACGGGGAAATTTTAGGGTTTGGCGATTGGCTGGAAAAATCAAATCCCTTTCGAAAAACTTTAGAAACGGGTTTTCCCTGTTTCGGGCCCCATTGCCCTCTCACGTACCTGGGGATATGCCCTTCGCTCTGCCTGTGGCCAAACAGCTCAGCGAAATTAGTCTATTTCTGCACAGAAAAAACCTTACTTTTAAGTTTGGATCCTTCCAATTTATTTTTAAAATTAAAGGGGTTTTGAAAAATTTAATGTAGTTAGCTAGAGAATTTTAAAGCGGGCATCAACCGCTGAAAAATTCAGGGCGGGGGGCGGGGGGGGGGGGGGGGGGGGCCCCGGGGCGAACACAGACAAGCTCAAACAAAAAAAGAACACGGAAAAAGTTCCCCCAAACTTATTTAAGATTGTAGGGGGAATATCTTTATTATTAACAGTTTGCTATTAAAATATTTCCGGGAAATTTTGGGGGCAGCCTGAACTTAATTGGAATACACCCCATTTCTAGTCCCTTCAGGTCCTTTGTTAGTCCCAAAACCCCCACTTTTAAAAACAGTATACATTTCAGATGGGTTTGTTCATTTTAAATTTTTAAACCCCATTACCCCCTGTGACTTTGATAAAATCCCCCTTTGCAGTTAAATTACAACCCAGCAATTGTAGTCAGCACGGGTTTTTTGTTAAAAAAAAAAACCCGGTATCGAAACGAAAACATCACAGTTAGGGTTTTTTTTTGATTTTTGCGCACCAGCATTTTTCATTGACGCACCCATCTAGTAAATCAAAAAACAGCAATTTTTATTTTTCCCCACAGGGGGTTTGAAAGGTGCAAAAAATACCTTTTATTATATAAAACAAAACCCGTTACGTTTTTTTTGGGATTTTGCACCCCCACATTGTTCATTAAACCAGCATCTACAAAAATTTAAAAACAGCAATTCAAAAATTAAACCCCCAGGGGGAATTTAAAAAAAGGTGCAAAAAATTTTGTTTGTTAAAACCAAAACATAACGGTTTACGTGTTTTTAAATTTTTTGCACCCCCAGCATTTTTTAAATTTGACGCAGCATCTATGAAAATCTTTAAAACTGAAAAATTCTATTTTCACCACAGGTGAATTGAAAGGTGCAAAAAAATTTTGTTTATTATAAAAAAAATTTAAAAACAGTTACGTGTTTTTTGATTTTTGCGCCACCCAGCTTTTTTCTTTGACCAGCTTTCCCGTTAATTTTTAAAAAAAGAAAATTTTTATATTCCCCAACAGGTGAATTAAAAGGGTTTGAAAAAAATACCTTTATTTTCCCAAAACAAAAAACAGTTAGTTTTTTTTGGCCTCTTCCCGCCCCCAGCATTTTTCATTGGCGAATTAGAAAAATTTTAAAAAACAGTTTTCAAAAATTACACAGGTAAAATTAAAAAGGTGCAAAAAATACCTTTTTTTATCCCCAAAAACTTTAACCCAGTTTACGTGTTTTTTGGATTTTTTCCCCAAAGTCCGATTTTGTTTGGGACACCTTCCCATTTAAAATTTGTTTTCCAGCAATTTTTTTTTGTTTAGGGGATTTGAGAATAGCTGTGATTTGCCGTCTTTTAAAAAGAGCTTTCCAAAAACATTCCATACTTTTCTTTTTTTTTGTTTTTTTAAAAATTTGGAGCAAAAATGCAGGGGGTTTAAGGAGCAAAGGGGGGGGGTTTTTTCATGGGGGGTTTGAGGTAGAGAAAAGGGTTTGGCCCCTTCCCAGTGTGGCGACAACACGCATGCCACCCCATCGTCATTTTGGGGGGAAACCGGGTCGGGCCCTTTGTCATCCTGGGTCGGGCCCCCTTGGGAATCTAAGAAACCGAACTTCGTCGCCAATCTGTCCTTAAAGGGGTTTAAATGCAACCTGCATTCGCAGTTTACCTCCCGTCCCGCAGTCACGGCCAAAAATGTCGTCACCCACCCTCATCAGAAACCCTTTTCCAAACCATGAAGCGGGCCCCAAATGTCAACTCTTTTGTACCCCACTGTGGAAAATTTCCATTTTTTTGAAGACTCTTTGGGGAAAAAATGCGGGGGGGGCAGAAGGCATGTTAAAAGATAAGAGGATGTTTTTAGTTCCCTTGAGGGCCCAGTTATGATCCCATCAGAGGAGGTGGGGAAAGGGCGGTTTTCAATGGGCCCCAAAAAAATTCCCGGGGGGGGTTTGGAAAAGCCTTCCCGGCCCCTTGCTTGTAGCCCCCCCAGCTTCTGGATGCAGAAAGTGGGGACGACCAAGAACTGTTTTTGATGATGATGAGATGGCGACTTTGCGGACCCTTGGGGTTTTTTTTTTTTTTTTTTTTTTTTTTTTTTTTTTTCCGCAGAATTTGTTGCAAAGGCTTCATCAGTGGACGGGGGAAAGGAGATGGGGTAGTGTAAATTTTTTAGGGGGTTCCCCAAAAAAAGGGAGAGGGCGGTCGCAGAAGTGCGATATGTTTCCCGCCAGCCACGGTCAGCGAAAAACCCCGTCTCCTCGCTTATGCCGTAAAAAGGGCCCAGGACCTCTCAAGCCGGGGCCCCTTTTTGGGAGAAACCCTCGGTTTTTCACCCAGCGATTTTCATATGCCCCTTTGCCGTAAACGCATAAGTAGAGGAAAAAAACTTAAAATGGTTAAACCACCACCAACCCTGTTAGTCACATGCAGGGGAAATGCATTTAGTTGAATGGAAGGGAACACTTTGGGCCAAAAAAAAGGGCCCGAAAAGACGCCGGGCCCCCAACCCTGTCACACCCCCTGTCTCCGCCTCCTCCTCCTCCCCCACCACCCAAACGTTCCTCAGCTGCCCCCTGGTTTTCTCAGAGTCATGAACGGGTTTTGCCCCCGTTCGCCTCCCCGTCACCCGAAAATACCCCCCAGCACCACCGGGGGACCCCTCCTTTCCCCCTTTTTCCCTTTGCCGTTTTTACGACCCCCGCACGCTGTACAGCGGCCCCGTTTGCAGCCAGCTTCTGTCTTCCCGGGTTTTTGGGGGCAGAGAAAAACACTTTAACCCCAAAACCCTCCCAAAACCCAAAAACTGAAGGGCGGCATTGCCAGGTTTTGGGGTTGGGGGAAAAGTTGGGCCCTTTTCCTTTTTGGTGGACAAGAAGGGTTTTTCCCCCACGTTAATGGCCCCCGCCCGCCCAATACCAGTTTCCCAGCAGGCATTTTTGCCAGAAAAGCCGTCCCCCGCCCCGGCCAAACCATTGTTTATCTAAAATTTCAAGGCGTTGTCTGCATCTGTGTCCGGAAAAAAAAATCCCTCCACCCCCCAAAAAATGGGCTAGTAAGCACGGCCAAAGGGCCCCTATTTTTTCTTTTGACAGCTCAAAGGGGGGCTGGGTTTGGGTGTCTCTGGGGGGGAACGGTGGCTCTCAGCTCTTAAAAACCCCCGGGGGGGGTGAGGGCTCTTTCCCCAAAGGTCCCCCTGGTGGATACGTGCCCGAGAAACCAGGCCCTGTTGAAATTTAAACCCGCCCGGAAAAGTTGGGGCCGTCCACAACAGGTCAGGAACTGTTGGCCCGGGTCTAAGAAAGAGACGAGGGGTGGCTGGGGACGAGAAACCCCTTTTGCCAGGCAAGGTGGTTTTGGGGAAAAACGGGCGGGTATCTGCTGGCCACCCCTTTAAAATCGGTAGGTGGCACATCCCCTTTCCTGGGGACTTCAGAACCCGGTCGTCCGAAAATTTTTTAAAAAGGGACCCGGGGGGCTGGACTGCCTTTCTGAAGAAAGGTTGGGGGTTGAATTTTGCACTTCCCCCGTTTTTGGGACCCCGCTTCGTCCCGCCTGGGTTTCGGGTTTCAGGTCCCGCCCGGGCCCCCCCGTAAACCGGGCCATTGTTGACGTTGGGAAAAACGCTGGAATTCCACCCCCCACCCTGCTCCAGGATTGTTGGGAAGGGAAGCGCAATGCCCCTTACGCAGTCGAATGGGCACATGGCCCCGAACCCAAACGCGGGTTTGGCCCCGGGGGGGTTGAACCACCGAGAGTGGAGGCCCGGTTTTAAAAAAGCCCCGGCCCTCCTGGGCCAAATTTTGAAAGCCCTTCCCAAAAAGGTCAGTGCGGCAATGCCCTTGTCACATTGGGGGGTTTTGGGAACGGGGGAAAGTTTTTTTACATCTGGGAAAAAACAGGTCCCCCCAGCGACGGGGGAGGGGGAGGACCAGGTGCGGACCGGAGCCTTTCTCTCCGTTTAAAAACCACCGGGCCCCACAGTTTTTACCAAATTTTAAACGGGGCTTCATTAGGCAGTGGTTCGGGGGTCCAGGTAGTGCAAGGGGGCGCATCAGCTTTCAGGGTGCATCATCCCCAGCAAGTCAGGGGGTTTTGTTGAAGCTGTGCCCGGGGGGAAGGGGGAGGGGGGGAGTAGGTTTTCCCAGCCCGAAAGTTTCCGACGTCCCGCCTTTGGGAAAAAGGGGTTTGGGGCGAATTTTAGGCGGAGGAGGAAAATGAGGAAAATCGTTTGTAGTGCCCCCCGAACCCGGGCTTGGGAAAAACAAGGCTCCCATCCCCCCCTGAGTGCTTGGATGCCCCCATTTCCTCCCAAATGATCCTCGCATTAAGGGGCCCTCAAAATGAACAACAGTTTTTCTGGGTGGCCACCCTCCTGGATCCCCGGGGGACAAAAAAAAATCAGCCTTTTTCCTTTCCCCCCCCCCCAAATAGAGAGTAAAATGCGGAAAAGGAGACCTTGTGTTGATCAACTGGGGGACCAAACTGTTGCATCTGCTTCATGTTCCCCCAAAAGTCACGGGTGGAAAAATTTTCAGCGACGTGGGGCAGCAGTAGGTGCCAAGGGAGGGGTAGCGGCAGCAGCAGGCAGGGGGCAGAAGGGCCCAATGGGTGAACCCCTGGCAATCTTTGTTTAAAAAACCCCACCAACGCAAGCAATGCAGGGGGACAAAAATCCAACACCAGGATCCCGTTTTAAAATCATGGTGCCGACTTCCCGGTTCAACCCGATGTTTTTT